>DWNY01002829.1:0-10588 GCA_018250635.1 Telegonus apastus | reverse complement strand
ATATATAAATTATACGAAAAACTCGTAGGCACAGGATTTTTGATCATAATTATTTTGAGTTGATTCATATGATAGGAGTAATAACGAATGAGCTTGCTGTTATGCGCGAAATGCTCAATGCAATCTCCCATGGAAATATGTAAATCTCGTATAAATATTTACCGAACCATGATATACTTACTATAACATCATCGAATAAATCAACGCGCATTGGAATTTTCGATTAAAATATCGATTCTGTGAAAAGGCTTCTGTACATTAACGTTAACCAATACAACAAAGAGCGTAATTAAATACATATAACTTCCACAAAACAATACCGGGAAAATAAAACTAGGCAATTCGAAGTTTCCGAATCGAGTTTCAATTAAGAAGACGCTTAATACCGAAAAGGGTTGAAAGCATTCTCCGAAATCCACATCTTGGCAGAGCCTCACGAGCTCACTTTCGTTTAATGGAAATCGTAAAGTAAATCCAGTCGAAGGATACGAACGGTATTATAGGAATTTCTAAGGTGCCCACGCCTTTTATAGTTCGATCTTCTTAACTATGAATGTAAGAATTGAATCCGGTCTCAAGTATTATTAAGAGATTTGAATAGGTCCTCTATTGAAAACTATTTCCTACGGATCTTATCTACGATTTATTTTGTACGGTTTTTTGTTTGTATGTTTTCCTTACATTATTCTTTATTAATGACATAATGCCTTTCTTGTTTTAAATTATGCCCTAAAAATATTAGTTGTATTCAATCATAATCATTCGTAAATTTGTGATTGAATAGGTTATTAGTGGTTATTAGGGTGCTATTTAAAAAAGTTTTGTTGGAGGCAGTAGGATCACTATTGCCTTGTAATACGATTGTCGCATTATCGCGTTTCTATTGTACTTCTAATGAGACTTAAATAAGATTCTAGATTCTATTGACATGATTTCATGACATATAAACACGATAATCGGATTTCTTAGAAATCAAACCATAATCAACTAAAGATCTTCCGACAATGACCACAAAGAATCGCTAAACGCACGATCATTTGATCAGTACGCCCGTAAAGCGATGTATGCCGTATTTGAGCCGTTCCATTCTAGAAGAAGAACCCTGCTAGTAACGGGATCAGAAGATTCGTTTCGCATTGCTAACATACCTTGATTGGTTCTGAATCGCGTGATAGAGATCTCTGATTCGCCACGCAACCTATTATGCAGTCAGATTCAAAAGTATTGTTTAGCAATTACGCTATAGTTACGGTCGAGGTATAGAACACGCAAATCGAAACACGATACGTTCTTGTTTTATTTTCCGTGCCGTATTGTGAGTCCAATGCCAAGAAATTTACTATTTGCTGCAGAATTTTATAGAGGTAAATTTCTTATGGCATTGTCGAGCAAAGTTCAATAACGACTTTTTGTACCGCTTCGGTTTTTGCTTTGATTTAATGCTACATTATATGACAGTATTACTTAGTTACCGTGAGAATGTTAAATGTGATACGTGTAATCTACGACCCTATTGTACTATTTATCATGCGGATAGTATTACTTTTGTATAATTGAATAAAATATATGACGCAAACATGCGGTAGCATTAGATTTAGCTTTAGTTTTCTATCTACTGTATCCTTCGTGTAAGATGTGTTTAGATTATATTTCATTTTGAAAGGTTTATATTCACAACTTTGATATGCCACCCAACATTTTTGATACAACAGATAGATACGCGTATTCTTACTATAAAATAATTTCTATGCTGCATTGTTCTAATATAAAAAATCTACACTAAAACTAAAATTTACCTCAAGCTAGTTGCTTTGAAAGACAAAAATGTGTGCTTTCTGCAATAATTTTATAAAGTAACTAGCTGATCCCCGAGGTTTATACCGCGTTAAAGAAGTAAAAAGGCATACATTAATATCTGCTTAATACTATGTGACATTAACGCCCGCGATTCTCAGAATGTTTTTTTTATTTCAAAATTATAGTAGCCTAAGTTACGCATTAAAGTCGCTTCAAAATCTTTAGAAAATTACCTCAGCTAAACAGACATACAAAAAAAATATACGTAACGAATAGATAACCACTTTCCTTTGGGAAGTCGGTTAAAAATATATATAATTGTATTTTTGTTATATGTACAGGTTGTTATAAGTACTGTATACCTATACCTCTTTTCATATTTATTAAGTAAAAACTTGTTATTGTGACATTACAATCAGACACTTCAATTTTATTTATTTGTATAGATACATGAGTGAATAAGGAGATAATAAACCCAGGTATCATGACATAAAGTCATTCTGAGAAGCACTCTTCTGTGGAGCGGTGGAGAAGCCGTGCATTTTGTTTTGCTACACGTATTGTATAATGTAAATAATACTTTTTATTAACAAAGTTAATTAACACAAGGTAAAATGAAACGCAGAAAATTAAAAGTAACATTAGCTAATAATTTTTTAAAACTTAATATCAAATTACTTACAATAATACTTATAAATAAAATACGTCATCCAAAACTCCAGCTTATGCCCTAGTTTCAACATAGTTTTTATATGATGTGTAGTTGCATAAAATTGCTAGTTTATAAGTATGTGTATAAGTATAATCCTAACCAAACTACACGGTTAAGTAACGTCGTACACGGTTGGGAGTTATGGTGAGGGAGTATGAGTGGGAGATATTAACTCATAATCCACCAGCCTTGCTTGTAGCGTTAAACGTTATTATTGGTTTTAAAGACATTACCTTCCTCCAACAATCAGAATTAAAGAAGCGTAGTGGAGTACTCTGCAGGCCTTACAATTTTAGGGCAGAACTGGCCATAGCCACGCTATTAAAAAGATAGCAGCTAAGTACGTTTACATATGTAGGGGTTTAATAGTAAGCACTTCAAATTCCAAGCAATAACTGTTCGTAATAAAAAATGTTCAGGCATTTTCCATACAATATTCTTTTCGGCAACACGATAATACCACGCCGTACTATAAAGCGCTCACATTCGTGAAGCACTCTCGGAGCGGCGTGAAGCAAGTTATATTTTGAGTTGATACACGTATTACATAAAGTATGCATGTTTAATGTGACGTATAAAATCTTTGGATTTACGTGTAGCGTAGTCAGGCGTAGGCATGTGGTGTGACGTATTCTATCGTATTTTACAAGCTTTTATTTAGCTTTACCTGTCCCGATGTTTGTCTTGCAAATTAAATTTGAACCGGTTACCGGTTGGGATGAAATTTTGCATGTTGTGTAAATCGGGTGACAATGCAAAATTATTATGATATGGAGCTGATCTGATGATGGAACCGAAAGATGGATAAGCACTCGGTAGTTAAGACACAACCCCATCGAATTTGGACTCGTTTGATTCATGTTGACGAGTACTTTGATGTATTCATTGTCAAAAATGTGTACATTTAAAAATAACTAAAAAGTTGAAATTCAATTTATATAAAAGCGAAAATGAATTCTGAGAAGAGGGAATCAATGCTAAGTTGGGTTACTTATTGGACGCTAGAACCTTTTAAAATTATATACTATAATAGGATATTGTAAATGACATGAATCTTATGAGTATTTTTCAGTACTAATAATGGATTTATGTAAGCTGTTATTTTTTATTTCCTTTATAATTGGGTTGCGTACTTGTACAAGTTAACCTACACTAGTATTACCCTCATAATTATATCTATAGACTCGTGAGTTATAACGAAAACTATAGATATTTTTATGTAATTGAAGACCCAAACAAGCATGTAGTCAAGATGATAAGTGGTCCCAGCCGCCCATGGATATCTATAAAAATAAATTTATATAAGATTACATTGAAGATATCTGTAATCCAACCATACAAGGTAAGTTTAACGACCAACAATGACCATGTTGCCTTATTCAGACAAATTCATTTGGATTTGGAATCCTACCTGAGGGCCGACCTCAGATGCGTTATTACCTCGGAGTTGAGTACGCTGGAGCGTTTCGTGTTTGTCCTCTATACCACATCATTAAAATAATAATAGTGCTGCAGTTAACACTGGTATTACTTTCCAAAAATAGGTGTGACATCGATGCCTCCGAAGTCGAACGACGAAGGTTTCAGCTACTACGAATTTACTTTTTTTGAGTTATCAAGTCTTCTCGTAAATCAATCTCAATCAATCTCAATGTATATAAAGTTATATTTTAAAAACTACTTATGTACTTTATTTTTTCTTGAGGACATGACATGTCCCATAACGACATCAAGTGAATTAGGTGCATAACAGAGGAATGTTGAAATTATTCGTTTTAATGGAACTTTGCAAAATAATTAAATTAAAAACCAACGCGACAATAATCCCTCGTATCGTGACAAAGCAGTTCGCGACCAAAGAGTGCTCTTGAATGTAGCGGCGCGAAGCAAATTGTATATTCAGCTGCTATATATTTATTTATAAATAGTATTTCTAATCTTTTACCTATCTATCTGAATTCTAGATTAAGATTTGTGTCGTTAGTATTAATTTAATTACTCAAATGTGTTTCTTTTACAATATAAACAACAAACTAGCTTGCAGTACACCTGATTGTAATTACATTATCTTTTTTTTGTAATCAACCCATTTAGACAGAATTTGTATTCCACAAGTAACAAATGTGGACATATAAGTGTTTCTAACTTATCCTTATCTACCCTAAAGTTAGAACACATTACCACACTTTTCTTGTAATTGATACGCAAAAAATGCGTGGTGAATCACACAACCGAATCAACGTTCTACATAGTTAAGAGGATTTAATATTGCAAGCGAACATAACATCATAATCCTGAAGGGCCTGAATATTAATTTCGCACTGAATTTATAAATCTCACATTCATTTTAATATTGACGTACGAAAATACATTGAACAAAAGGTTCGAACGCAGTGGGGAAATGAGTAAGGCAGCCGTTCTAGTGCTTTGTTCTCGCGAAATATGATTGCAGAATATCACATTGCTGTCTATATTTATAATGCAGGGTAAGACAATGGGAGCGTCTGGAAGTTTGGTGCCGATTTTCGTAATTGGAGACTCCTCTGTTTAAGTTACAAATTATGAATATGATTGTTGTAAAAGTATGAGTTGATAATAGTTGAAGTACTATTTCATGTTCCATGGCTTTTAAACATAAAGCGATATAGTGTTAAGGTCCTAGAGATGAATTTAAACAAGCTCTTTATAGGTAAATTGTAATAGAAATAAGTCTGTTTATTTGCCAACGGACTCTGGCTGGCACCAATTAAGCTACAAAATGTCACTAATTGTATTTATAGGTGTGGATTTATATACTATGTTTTGAGTTATGTATACCAGAAAGTATAAATAATCCGTGTAAAATAATTTATAAGTAGGTTTGTTAATTCAGTTTAATAAAAAAGTTCCACTATCATTGAGGCGCAAACACAGATGTCTTGTAGTGATCGTATATTGCGTAAGTATTAGGTGCCAATAGAACTTGTATAATACGTAAATAACTAAATTATGGACGAAATCTAATCGGCGTAAAAAAAGTATTTGGTACCCATAAATCATTTCACTAATTGGCGCGGTTTAGCTAATCATTCTTCAACTTAATTACAACATGAGATAATAGATTACGAAGTGCGGATAAAATTAGTAGTTTAAAACTATTTGGTATCAAAACTATACATATGAAACACCTCAACAATTGTGTTGAGATTTTAATAGGTATTGACCTATTAAAATCTCTAAACACCTGCCAGTAAAACCTATCGTTTAAGTGCGAAAAGTTTTAAAAATACAAAACATGAAAAAAATAATTCCTATTTTATCCCAAAGACAAGTTACAATGAATCTAAAATACATTCTCAATAATTTTATAGGGAAAATAATATCATAACAGTCAAGTTTTGTTACCAGTAAACATTGCAGTACGTATAACGTTACGTATATTTAATTTCACCGCGCGAGCGTGAAGATAAGACCTTGATAGTGTGATGAGTGTTTCCGTATCATATGTATATCATATAACAGGATAGAAGCCCCACACGTGTAAGTGTTTAAGAGTCTAATCGCGCGTCAGGAGGCCTTAAAATAACAGGGAGTGGAATGTTTTAGGGCATCCTTAGATTAGGCGTTGAGTAAAAATATTCGCTTATTTTTACGTTATTTATGTGTTAACTAGCTGATCCCCGCGGT
Organism: Telegonus apastus; assembly: GCA_018250635.1. Classification (NCBI taxonomy): domain Eukaryota; kingdom Metazoa; phylum Arthropoda; class Insecta; order Lepidoptera; family Hesperiidae; genus Telegonus; species Telegonus apastus. Next base: position 4,413 of record DWNY01002829.1, on the reverse strand, counting down.
TTCACCCGCGTTAAAAAGTTAAAAGGCCTATATTTGCCTAATAACAACTAACGTTCGTTAATGGCCTTTGCCACGACGAATAGTAGTATAAATATTGAACGAATCTATTATATGGGGTGATTATCCAAAGTCCAAACCATTAACAATTTTTTCCACGCATAGGTAATGTCCGAAGGACTGCACATTGTCTGTATAAAAGCAAGTTCTTGTGTTTCGATGTAACCATTTTGAAGGCATCTGGGTGATAGGTGGAGCCTTTGTTCTAGGGGGTTATTCACCAGAGTGATAACGCAGGTCGACGCCGACAGCCTTTAGTTTTATGACAACTGTCATTAATATATGTAATTTTGAAAAGTAAAGCCGCGGTCCTGGTCTATGCGGTTGAACGTCTTCATAAAGATGCTGTCACAATATCCCAACCATGCGTAGTTTCACTAAAAACTGATTGCGCTAGACGGTAACCCGTCGCTGGCGATGGTCATGTTTCTAAGTGAATAATTGGAGTAGAGTTGGTTACAGTAAGCAAACTGCAATGACCACTTTTAAGGTGGATTCCGTGCCCGTTTACTCCCACAATCTTATATAAAGATGTAACTTATTAGAAGTCCATTAGCTAGTTCGTCATCGAATGCACTAGAGGAATGTTATCGGTGCCCACGGATTGTTGACAATACGATAGTAGCGGTATGTGATGGATTTGTTTACTGAGCGGCATTCGTCAAGTGTCTGCTTATTAAAGTGCCGTTACAGCTGACAGTCAGGACTTAAAACAGGAGTTATCGATTTGGTTTCGTTGACACTACTCGTATTTATTTAACTGATATTTTCGAAATTGTATATTTTGAAGATGAACGTCTGGGTACAAATTTTTAGGCCTTTGTAGTCTTATCATCAGATGACAGACTGTTCTTACAATCTTTTTTAAAGATTTTTTAAAATAATAGATACAATTGATGTTGAACCCCAGTCAAGGTCGAGGTTCTGCCTGTAGTCGGCAACAGATGCGTTGCCAACCTTGACCTCACTACGACACAGCTCCAGACAAGTTAGAATACCTTGTATAAGTGTATTTCCTCACTCACTTTCAGATTTGAACTCAGCCGCGCTAATATAAGAAGAAATCGGATATATCAGAAAAGCTGGTACCGTTTCGAAAACGTACACAACATCACAAATTTAGAGGTGTCTGAGATTTGAATTCCGAACCCCAACGTGAGAGGCAAAATTCCCATAATTATGATATAGGCTATTGTATTTTACTACAATTGTAATATTATAAGGCGAGGTCTATACCGCCAGCACACGCAACACCGTTAAATGCCACATAAATCAACTTTACATTACCAACAAATGTTCACATCGAAATTTAATTTCCGTAAAATAATATAACGAGGTACGATCACGCTCGATTCCAAGTCTAAAAACAGTTTCTATTCCTATGTACCTTTTTTCTTTAATAAGATAAAAGCGAACGAGCATGCAATTCGTCTGATGGAAAGTAGTCACTGCCGTTCAACTACATCTTTAAACAATTCTATGTAGGAGAGGGTTCTACCAAAAGCCGATCATAAATGTATTGCCACTTCTGAGCACTAATATGGTCGTCTGTAGTTGCCCTCTCATCGTGTTCGCAGAACTTAAAAACTAAACGATTGGCTTGTAAACGAAGAATTTCTATATAAAGGTATTTATATACTATATTTATCCTGATAATCTCACGGGAAAGGAAATGAACATTTATCTGAGTTCCTATTAATGAACAACAAACGGAACCATAACGAAGTGTGGGTATGTTTAGCTACAGTTGATAATATTTGTAAATGTTTATGAACCTAAGCATATCTCTCAACAAGACTTGTCATTAAATATTATAGTGACGCAAAAGGAAAAACGAATTACTCGGTGTAATTCCCAGGTTATTCCGTTCATGAAAAATGCGCTAGTTACACATACAGTTATTGCTAGCGCTATTGTAGCAAAAGCACTTCCGTTTTCAAAGTAACGAATGAAACTACTTGCAGCGTTTGTTTTGGTCACATACTATTTCGGCACTCCATGATTGATGTGCCCACCCTCTGTCCTCCAATAGAGGCAAACAGGGTTGTCGATAGTTTTCTGTGCAGTTTGGAATCAGTAAGTTTTAAATACTTATTTTGTTAAAACTACATAAAACGTAGTAATTGCGTAAGTTAAAATAAAATATTATAGATCTGTTTTGAAAACCGCAAAATCAAAATGGGCTGCATTCAATGTTAACCATTGTTAAACATAAATAAATATAAAACACTACAAGTAGAATTCGTATTATCTCATATTTCAACAGAAGGTACTCCAGCGTTAATTTATTTGTTTCAAAAATGTGTATTACTTTAATGTTATCGATGATTCTTTGAATTGGATGTTGTTAGTCCAATTAGCCTGCTAGATTTTTTTAGTCTGTTAAACTTGCTAGCCGAGAAAACCCTAATGCGTGCATAACTCAAAAGCTGACAACCTTACGCTCAAACTAGCCGGTAGATTGGGGAGACGCTCACGCCTCGCACACAGCAATTAGTGTGAGCGATTGTGTACCCCGTAAGTTTCTAGGCACAAAACCCAACAAGCCTGACCTAGCTATAAGCGCGTAATAGATCATTAGTTAAGTGTTGTATAATTGTGTATATCATAGCGTTCATTAACGATAAGGCAGAGAGGCTATGCGATTCCAAGATAGGATAGTTTACAAGACTGGAGTTGCCAATACATCTTTGATTTTGAAACAGATGTTTTTTAAACTTTTCATGAAGAGCTGTACATTATAGTGTCCCGGGAATACCTAAAGAGGAAGTTCATTCCACATCTTGCATGTTCGTGGCAAAAATGCCAACGCAGCGCAGACTTTAAAGGAGAGCTCTTTTTACACCTCAGTTAAAGACCCCATTTCATAGCATTCCTAGAATACTTAAGAAGTTCGTTCCATATCTTGCATGTACGCGGTAAAAAGGGACGAGCGGTCTATCTACGTGTATCGTAAATGTAACATAATTATTGTGTAACTAATTATGTTAGAGAGGGTGATAAACAGGTTACGTTTCACACAAATGCAGGTGGAAGGATAGCTCACTCTAAAATAATATGAGTATTGCAAACATCGATTACGCATTTTAATTTAAAGCTTTGTTGATCTCTCGGTACAGACTACGATAATGAATCCCAAATTTTGATTGAAAATTCCGGTAACAGTTTTTATACTTTTATATAATGTTTTGAATGAGAACGCATTGCTTAAAATTATAATTCTTAAGGCAGAATGACATCGACAATGAAAAAAAAAATTAAACGACTTCCCAAAGGAAAGAGTTTATCTATTCGTCGTGTATATTTTTTTTTTATTATTTTAATAATTTCATCAAAATACAATAAGAGCCAGTACCAAGAATAGGCATTCTGCTTTAAAGAGAAAGTATGTGTTACTCTTAATTAAGATTAAAGTAGTTAAGTAGAGGTATATTAGTATAAAACAGTATTTATTATTAACATTATTGGAGACAGATCCAATCGAAGATTTAAGATGATCTAGAGCATTAGTCATGTGCGGTTTTACTGCAAAAACTAATGTAAACATAGGTAAATGACTATGATGAATATTATAAATTTCTGAATTTCTTAGATCAATCGTGTTTGGCCGAGACCTATTCAAAACAATGGGCTATTACAACCCATTTTTGCTAATGTTTGATAAGTATAAAGTTTTCTTGCCCGCATTCAACCCAAAACAAAAGTAACGGTCAATACGACCGTTGGATCTTCACGGTTCAAGTTTTAGATGATAAATACTCGAAACTATATGGCGTTCGGGGAGAAGATTTCCAGGCATTTGGGACTTGACCGGATTTCCCAGATGTTTTGTACTGAGTTCAGCTGCGCTTTTATATTTATGTGTAGGAATAATGCTTTAGTTTTATACGGTATTTGTTTTTAAATATGAGACAAAAAATATCGATTTTTCTATTTTAAAAAAATCGATTATTCGTTATTTTTTTTGGTCATTGCGGCAAAATCTACATGACTCCCACAGTCATTATATTATAATTACGACAAATCAATAATTTTGTTATTGTGAGTTTATTTGTAGCTACGTTCACGTACCTACGTTAAGAGAAAAAATGTCAAGTTTGCTCAGTTCTAAAAAAAATATATATATATTTTTAACCATTATAAAGATAAGTTCTCTAAACAAAGTTTACCTGTAGTTGGTTTTTAGAAGATGCGCTTGTCTCAACTTTCTTATTTCTATGGTAACTCTACCGAGGGGCAAGACCGAGGAGTGCGGGACAAGCCGAGGATCGGCTCACATCGCGGTAGGTATTTATAGCGGCACTGGAATGCGTCGCCCACCTACCAGCCGACAATATCACCACTGTCAAGTTCATT
>DWNY01002828.1:0-10588 GCA_018250635.1 Telegonus apastus | reverse complement strand
AGGATGTTAATAAATTAAACGAAATTAAAAATCAGCCTACAATCAACGGTAGGAAAAAGTATACAGTCATTTAAGTCAGCGGTACACAGACGCCAAAACGAAATGACTCTCGTAAATGTAACGGTGGCAACCGTAGGAGTAACGGTGTATCGTCATGTGGTAGATTAATTGTATCGAACGAAATCCAACAACACTGATTTGGAGAACGTTGAATAAGCCCGTTTTCGGACCACTTTTACTACAGAACGATTTATTAATTCTGATGAAACCAATAAAGGATTCCTGATTCGAACCTCTGTTACACAGACATTTAAATGGTGAACTTAGATTTTTGGTTGTTAATGTCCTTGTGTTTAGAAATTATTTAAACTATGTAATAAAATTAATTTCAAAGCCTCGTGGTCCTTAGAATCTCATTTGGATTTTAAAAGAATGATAATACTACATCTAGACTTTTCGACTTGAGCTATGTATTGTATTTTAGTTAAACAGTTTTATTAAGTGAACGACACAAGATAACAGAAATAGGAATAATAGAGACATTTAATAACTTTTATAAAACAGGAATTTAATTAAAGAACAATAGAAATATGCAAGAAATCAAAACAATGCTGACAAGAAATAAAGACGAGCGCGCGAGCCATTGAATAAGTAAAATAAGAAACAAGTCAACATTTCAAATTTTCGCAAAGTAACGTTTACACAGTAAAATATTACACGTCCGAGGTTACGACAGTGAAATTGCGGCAACGCAGAGATAAGGTGGGACATGATACATTGACAATGATTATTATGACAAAGATTTCATTTCCTTTCGTTTTTAGTACTCGGGAATAAGGCATTAGTTATGTCGCGACATTATTATGCGAAAGCTCTGAATTTTTCATCGTAATGTTACATTCATTTTCAAGACTAAGTAATAGACGTACTATTTCTGGGTTTCATATAAAATATAGTAACGAAAGATCTGTTAACAAAACCATTATATGCGGTACAGTGTGTTTTAATAAAGCAACGAAGGAAAAATCGTATGGTAGCTTCGCATAAGCCTTCATCCAACAATATGAACCCGCTGTAAGAAATCCGTTGAAATTAGATCGTCTTATTACTATGTAATCTTTGTAGGTCATTGGTCCCCTCCGTTATTGGTCTGAGATTTGTTGATTCTAGGCGGTACACTGCTCAGTGATACTGGTTTTAGGTCAACTGTTTTATTTCACATTTTGACAATAGTATTTTTGTCATTTTACACTTGAATTAAATAATCTACATTTAAAAATAAATACATTCCTCTCAGAGCCTATCAGAGAGGAGACCCGTGCCTTGTGGTGAGAGGCGATTGGTTGACGCGAAGATTCTAAAAATATTTGTATTATATAAATAACAAACATCCAAAATAAACCCAACCATAAAACTACTCGGCATGCAAAAATTAAAGCCGTCACGAATCCGTCAAAATTAGATCGTCTTGCAGCCATTACCGGGTGAAGCTTAGTAGGTCGACGGAGGGGGAGATTGGTAGAGAGGCTATGCTTCTCGTTTCCAGGTCAACTGTACGGATGGACAATGTGGAACGCGAATTCAGCATGTTGCACGGAAAGTTTCAAGCGGTAAATATGCTGAGAGCTGTCGAAACTGGAATACCATTACATTGTTCCGCCGTACGGTGTGCAGTTCTGTTAAAAGGTTGTAGACTTCGGGCAATCTTATAGATATAAAACTGTATTATATCTGTATATATAAAACAGGGTGTGTTTAAAGAAATAAATACAATTGAAGTCTCTGTGTTATTATATCTAAGCTGTTGGGTTTTGTGAGCTCTATTATACACGATATCGAAACGGAAAGGATGAGGATAAAGGATAATGTTGGAAACAGCAATAGTGTTTGATAGAATTTCTACAAAAATATTTATTTATTTATATATTTATTGTATCACCACTAACAACAGTCTAATACAAAAGGGCAAACTTATTGCCTTATGGCATTCTCTTCCAGTCAACCCTCTGTGAGCTGGAAATTTGGCGAAATTTGAAAATATATTCTTTCATAGAGTAATTTAGCGCAATGAAAATTTTGTACCTTTCAGATTATACATTTGCTAAGCTTTAGACAGTAGATACATCTGTCCTACGATCGATGATGAAGGTACTTGTAAAAAATATAATCGAATTTAATCATTGAAATTCCTGCGAACATGACATAAGTAGTGAAATATAGTACGTGTAGCAAATAACCGGCTGTTGTCGCAAAAGTCAATTTACGATGCGTACTTCATGCTAAGAATAAAACTCATTAATACAATAGTATCAGTGAGACCACGCGAATAGCTCATCACTAATAATTAAACACTAATTTTACTAATTGCTCGACTACAAGCAATCTACATACAAATGGGTCATTCGATGTAAACTGCGCCACGCCGCCCACCGAAACAAAAATGTATTCCATTACGCGTGGGCAGAAGGCATTGATGTGTTTGTTAAGTAACGGTTGAATACCAAGCGGTGTAGAGGCCGCTGTAACCTTTAGTTTGTTCAAATATCCCTCTAAGTCCGTTCAAACTATTTAAAAATTACATAAATTGCAGGAACATGTCTCTTGAGTAAATCTTGAGTCAACACTCAAAATGCTATAATTCGAGAAGTTTCAAAATTCGAGATGATCCAATTAGATCTTATTAGTTACATATTATACTCGTATATGCAATATCAAGACATAGTGAAATAAATTATGTTAATTCTTAAAACTTTAATCCACAAAAAAACATTTATTTACACTTTAATACATCATACAAAAAGTTAATAAAAGACTATTAAGTAAAGATAGTGATTCATCAAACGATAGAAACATTAAATGGAAAACGGAGGAGGAAAATGCAGTAAGCAAACACTTAGCCTCTCGAACTACGGAGCATCTGTGTTTACATTGGCGATTCCAGCGCACAGTTACCAGTGATGCCAGAATGTACATAAGAATATAGTGAATTTTATCTGAATCATTTTCACAATAACTGATTTACATACTTTTATAAACTTAGTAGCAGATAGTCCAAATAACGAAAATCAACCTAAAATCATAGTCGGTACCCTTCCCTACATTCGTAAGCGTATAACAGTTACACAAGCAGACGGAGGGAATTCAACAGCAATTTTATCTCATTCTTGTTGATATTCACTGAAACTTCGTCCATTCGGTAACGAAACTCAACGATTGTTGGCATGTCGACAATGACTGCTTCGCTATGGCTTGTGAGTTTGCAAAATTTGACTCAGAAATTACAGATATAGAGTAATAACAGATACTATTTGTTACAGAAATTATATTTCAGGAAACTTGACAGTAAAAATATTGGTCAGAAATTTCGAGGAAATGAGAAACGCTATATTTTTCCTCATTGATGCAGATAAAGCGACGGTCATGATAATATCGTCGTGATATAAAGACGTAAAGAACAACGATAAGAATAAATATATAAGACAGAGATGATGACAATCATATTCCAACGGTTACGTTCGGTTTTTACTTATATCTATTGTAAAAAGATTTAAAAAGTGCATATTAAAAAAAGCAAAAATTCTTAATTTATCTACAATCCATATAGTTTCACCTACTTCCTTATCGTTTGCACAAACGAACGCCAATCCTTATGCTAACAAAGATAATAAATTGTTATTAGTAAGTTAAAAGCAAAGTAACAAGTAAGTAACAAGTTTTGAATGTAGGTTGAATGCAAGTGCAATTAAAATTTAAATGAGCGCTCTGCAAAAAATCTATAAACAAGTAACTTTCGAGCTTAAACTAGAAGAGAAATCGAGTTACTTTTTAATTTTACGCTGCAAATTAAATAGGTACTATCAAGTATAAGAAGTCACCGTTACCGTAGATAAGAAAGTTTTTATACATGACGTCTCTTTCACTCCAGTACCCGGTGTAAACTATTAGAAAGAGATGGAAGACAATAACCCCGTGAGTCGACTTCTTAACGGCCGGAACCCATGGCAACATAAAACTTTCAAGATAAACATGATTTCTGAATTATAAGTGAAAGTCACTTGGATGCAACTTACTGATTTTCCACAGATGTCAAAGCTATTTAATTTTATTGACGTCGAACGATATCAATACAAAAAGTTTTATAGCTTATAACTTTAGTTTTCCATTTAAATTACAACTTTTACGCGTACATGAAAATAAATGTACAATTTTAATTGTGATTAATCTAAAAACAATTCGATGACTTATGATGCAACTGGCATTTAATAAATAATAATATATAAGGAGTCAATTCTACCACTTGGCACAAATATCTGCACCGTATATCCAAAGATAGGTGTACATCGATTCGATATCAGTTATCAGATAAAACTCAAACACTACGGCGATAAGACGGTAATAAACGACGTTGATACCAATGTAGCATATTGTTTCAGTTTCAATTTAAGCAATATTAATGACAGTATGGAATAAATTATAGCGTTGACGTTAAAAATGATGATTTTGGAAAAAAAAGTTAATCGCGAACAGCACATTATCATAGGCACGTACGTGATGTAAAAATGTACGTAATTTATACTTCACTACGAAAGAACGACGAGCATTGAGATTAGATTATAAAACTAAAACACGGGATTATGTGAATGAATGTACATTTTTTGTGTCTTAGTCATAACTCATAATGTTAAGAGCACAAAAATCATAATAAAATTTGTTTAACAGACCACTAGAATGCTCTATGTAGGTAGGTAGGTAGGTATGTAAAATTTTTCCTAAAGCTTCATTTACAATCTTCACGCGAGCACTAGTGGATTTAAAATGAGTGAATAAATGAATGACAATGACTCATGAGGTATTTTGCGGTGCTTTGGAGATAATATCAAATCGCCGTAGCATTTTGGTCTTAAAAATTCAGTTGAGATAAAGCTTAAAAGATAGCCTAAATATTTCAAATGGTAAAAAAGTATTGAGGAATATCAACTTTACGATATGATTAATGCTGACGGACGACTTGGTAGACTGCATATTACTGTTTGATTCATCAAACTGTAACAAAGAATACTGGAGCTTTAAAAATATGTAGTTTTAAAATGCTATAAGAATTCCAATTTACTTCATATGAACTACTTTCTATCATAGAGGACCCTAAAATTTGTAAATAAGCAAAAGTTGGTAACGTTCAGCATACATTTGAAATAACCATTAAAACTCCCAAACTGCAATCAGAGTGATGCCGTTATACATAATAAAAAAAAAACAAACGATTTGTTAGCTTCAAGTCCAACAAGTGCAGTACAAAATACGTTTATAATTGCAAGCATCAAGGTGAAGCCAGACAATGATCATTGCCTCACCTTGGACGGCGAATGCACAATTGTAGCGGTTTTTGGTTCGCGTTTAACTTAACGAGCTCAGTATATACACAATACAGTACATTGGAATAATTTGAGAAACTTACGTCATGATATTACAGGCATTGTTAGTGTGTACGATATGCATATTAATCAATAAGTCATATTTGATTAAGAAAGATTCGTTATAGTCAAATAAATTTAACGGTGTGACCGTGGATATCAAAATTATTAAACGTACATAAATTACATTGTAAGAATGATGTACGTATTGAGCAAGGAAGTATCCAGAAAGATACGCAAGTCAAACCGTAACATAAAACACCCAAATATAATGGTAACACACTGGTATAAAATTTAAAGCGTTGTTAATACCCGTTTATTCAGTCAAAATAAAGAAAATCTAAGTTTTTACCGACACGATGACTTACATTAATATTTATTAACGGATTAATTTAAATTCTCAAGTAGATAAGAAAGATGATAAATCATAAAGATTTAAAATGGGCAATAGGTAAGTCCAATGAAGTAATATAAATTAAAAAATACGAAGGCTTTTCCGTAATGACTCAAGTAAATATTAGACAACAAATATTGCTTAAGCCGATGATTCAGCGGTTAAAATTATTTTAGATTTTATAATCAATAAACATACAAACAATTGGAAATCACAAGAACATAGTAATAATAGTAATCAAGCGGTGTATTACTTGTAAAATATATTTGTACAGGCTCTCAAGAGGTATTTCCAAATTGTCAGTTATAAGTTTCTTAACCTACCAAATCGGAAATTAATATCCATGCATACGAATAAGAGTTAAGCAGTTACAAAACAAACGATTCTGGTTTGATATAAAGTGTAAGGGAGACGATATTATTTAGTAAACGTTAAATATTAAAGTGATCAGACCAGACGAACGGCTGACTAACAGACTGACTCATTGACGTTCAATTTAAATTACTGAAATCGGTATGACATCTCCAAAGTGAGTGTGCGACGTTTTTATAAAGGACATCCGTCAATATCAAAGTATATTGTACCCAACTCATGAAAGAAAATATGTAGTAACTCAGACATTCGTTTTGAAACTAAATAGTATTCAACATAATTGAAGTTTTGAACATCATATAAGCTGTCGATCTATTGCTTCTAACATAAATGATTTTGATACTTACATTGCAAATAAGCTAAATCGTCAATAAAAACTTTTAGCGTCAATGTTAAATGTTTGTAAATAAGTTAACCTCATTGACTTTATCAAGAAACTGAGTAACTCCGTATTCGATGAGGAAACCTTGGCATTGCCTTTGCATAAGAGAATACCTTCAAGTGATAATGAGAAAACGCAAATCGTGACGGGAACTCGGCACTAGATGTTGTTGTAGTTCAAGGTAATATTTCCTTTGCAGAAACATCTTTTTTCGCTAGACGGGCTACTAAATTAAAAGCGCATTTGCAACATGAAGAATTTTATGCAGATTTTGAAGCATTCATCTTTGTGATTCTAAAAAATATCATAAGTATTGCTCCCTAATGGATACTACAAATGTAAATTCGAGTTGATGTTTGGTAAAACATTATCTGCAACGATATCGATGACATCTGATACCGAAAGCCAGTCGCACATTGACGAATCTTATTTATTGGTTACTTTGTATCGTTACACATATTTTCCATTGTAATGACGTTGGGGCGTTATAGCAAATGTAGGTTTACGAGAGTTCATCACTTCATAATATCAAAAGATAGAGCATTAATGAAGACTGATAAGAGAACTCGATTTGCAATCGAGTAATTTAGCACAATAACAGTCGCAGACATCACATTACATAATATTTGCAACGCAACATCAAATTTCCAAGAAAGAGGTAGCAAAAAACATTCGAGCAATAAAAATCAGTAAAACGTAAGGATAATGTCCAATCCAATCAAATCGTTTATTGCGACTAGTATTGAATCTCGGGCCTCGTTATCGGTGCTAAGGTCGGCTCGACCTCAGCGCGAGCGAGGGCGATCAGCTGACAGCTGTCACACTACATCTGATACTATTTAGCTGTACTGGTTTTTTTAAGGACGTTATTAACTTCGGTATCTTTATTTCGGTGGTTAAACACATGTTGAGCGTACTAAGCGAGCGATTTTGTAGTCTCGTAAAAGGTTAAAATTGAAATATTTCAAGTATCACAGTCAGATTCTTTTAACTACATTTTTTACAATACCATGGATTGATTTCATTATGTATAATTGATAAAACTTGCTCATGAATAACATTGGATTTCGTAGTACCTATATTTGACAGACGATAATAAAGAAAAAAAAACTTTTCGATTTCATACAAATGTCAAAACGATCAACAAATGTGTTTAATTTTACAAGTAGAGCATAGGATATGTAAAACGAATGAAATGAGTCTAAAATTACCTAAGTAGATAAAAAATAAAAATAGCTTAAAACACATAAGCCAACTTTAGCATAACAATAGTCGGTGACATCACCGAGAGACATATTCCGTTATCATTATCAAGCGCTATCACCACAAAGACACTGATAACGGGTGTAACGACGCGATAACTACATAAGTGGCTAACACAATTGAACAGGTACTGTATGGCCAAGCCAATGTATACTCTGCTACTTTCGAGTGAAAGTATAGGACTCTTGGAACAGTTTAAGTTAAAAACCGTTAGTATATCGTAAAATAACACTGCACCTTCAATAAAGGTGTTAACGATTGGCGTGAAGATAAACGTGATGAACATTTGAAACAAGCTTTAAATGAATTTAAAAGAGCTACAGGTTAAGTTACATTAAAAAATAGTTTGCGAGAGTCAGTGGAAACGGAACGGAAGCGAGACGACAAAAGAGTGAACAGAAACACAATGCCGTTGGCCTATCACGCTCAAATGAACCTCGTGATGATGTGAAATTTGGTTCGGGCGCCACTAATCCGCGAAACGGAAACTAATATTTAGACTGGAATTTCTTTTATACACGTTCTCTCATCTGTAATCTGGACTACGGAATCAAAGCAGGTTACCGTCTTTCCGTCTACCGTAGCAACACTAGCAACCGCAAGTTCATCAACTAAATAATAAATGTGATTTATTTTTATCGAGTAAAAATTACGAAACCAAATAACAATGAGACTATTTCGAAAATGAGTCACGCATTCGTGTTTTGATAACGGCTGTACAACAAATACACCTTTTGCATTACAATTGAGCTGATAAATTAGTTTCAGTGTAAAAAGTTGAGAAACAATACATGCCTTTGTGAAATTGGTGGATTCGTTTTGGAATTACAAGTAATTGTCGGCGAATTAATAAATAAGTTAATAGTATTATGTAGTAATGCAAATGCAGTATAACGATATAATGATGAATCATAAGAACTTATGCACCTAATGTTTATGTAACTATTTTTATACATAACCCGCATGTTAGTGTCTGCAAAACTCAAAAATGTGTCCTTGGATTGATTTGATACACATTTCATATCTGAATAGGAGTGTTTTCTACATTTATATACTTTTTATCTGATGTTCATACGATAAGTCACTGCAAAAAAGGCATTAAATTTAATAACGTTGAACGTTTATGGTTTTTTAAATAAATAAAAGGTTATTAAAAATAATAACTGAAACTATAACGTTTAATTTTTGTTTATTTCCCCAATAATATTAGAGTGCCCATAGCGAAGTATGACAGTGTTAAGCTAGTATGAGTGTATTTGTAGACAATCGAAATGAAAAGGTAAAATCAAGTTAATTTTTGTTCGAATTCATTTGTTTAATTCCATAAATTGTCTAAGCCATTAGCGTAAATACCACGAGGTCACATGGGCCGATTAGTAGACGGTTAAACTTGTTCACCTGCTATGGCAACAATGTAATGGTCATTAGTAGTAAAACCCATGGGTAACATGTGTAAACATTCGCTTATCATAATTTATGCGATGTTGCGTTCGATCATCAAGATGCATTAGCTAAGTCGCGAAAATTGAAAAAAAAATTGCTATTGAAAACTAATTCGGCAAGATATGTATTTAAATTTAAATCAAGTAGGCAGGATGTTGATTAGTAGAGCACAAAAGAAGGTCAGGTGCACTAACAACCTTGAGGAGAATCAGCAAAAGTTTTGAGGAGGATTTGATTTCGTTGAAGGGTTTGTTTTAAGCGGAAGCGGGGCGACGGGTGTTAGCAACGCTACCAAGTTATCCTAAGTAACAATAGAACGCATACAATTGCAGTGGCCGGTGTCGAAACTCCGGATATCAAGGTCCAATTGCCACAGTTTCACTCGGCCGAAACAAAACCTTCCAACGAATAAAACTATTATCTTTCAAGCGTAAAGCAAAGAAAAAACTGCATCGTTCAATATTTCTCGGCTCGCGAGATGAATCTTTATTGGTTCGTCTAATATCTGTGCTGTTTCTCAGCGCTATAGAATTATATCGTGAATGGTTTAGTAAATACGACTTAACGGTACCGGTGTCTCATTTTTCCAAATATTTCACGTATGTGTGAATTTATACTAGATTTTAATGTTTGTACCGCCTTCCAGGAACCGATGGCAAATCCATCTCACGTAGACTGAAATATAATAGCGGTAATGATCCTAAGAAAAACAAATCAACTCAAGACGCCGCGGTACAGCTATTTCTGATTTATTGAACCTTCAATAAACATGGATTCCTAGTAACTTACACACGACACAAGATTAGTGTATGACTCAAATCTTACAATACGCTTAGTGAAACGATAAAAGAAAAAAAAACCTGTCGACACAGGAGATTATTGACGAGTAATTGACGAGCTCGACGCTAGAACAATGAACTAGTATGATGAACATTTTCACACAAGAAACACAACCAAGTAAATCGACATGGAGGTGGCGAACACAGCAGAATATTGGCGAAGCGAAAATCCTTCAATACACTACCCGATCAAGGTAAGTGACCTTTCCACGGTATTAAATCTTAGCAAGGCACTATTACACAGTCGCTGTAGATCCACAAGTTATTAACCGAATCGGCGAAGCGCGACGCAACGGTACCGTTGTCGTTCGTTGCACGGGTCGACACAGCGTTATGGTCACATCAAAACTGTTGTATTGTACACTGTTGAATCACATTCACATCTCACGAATCCAATGTATATCACTTCACTAAGACGTTTGTGAAATCCGTGTGGGAGCGACACGTCCGCACCGGACGGCATCAGCGACGCGACTGAGGCGGC
>DWNY01002827.1:0-10589 GCA_018250635.1 Telegonus apastus | reverse complement strand
ATTTTTTTTGTATTATTATGATTTAAAATGTCATAATAGCTATAAATTATTAAATCGAACATTCATTGTTAATAATTTATAAAAAAAACTAAACGTACTAAGCTAAAGGAAACATTTATCCGAGGCGTTACAACTTATTCTTCAGAGAATAGTAACGCATTTGTGGCCAACCTCAGGTAAGGCTAACGTTATCTGAGGTTGGTTACAGATGTCCATGGGCACTGTCTATAAGGTGAACTCCATGCTCATTTGCTACTTTCATATTACCTATAAAAAGGCTGGGATAATACGCAGATTCCTTATTTCATTTAAAACCTCTGAAGCGTTAACCTGTTCTCATAAATCATAAAGCCTCTCATTATTTCTTCCCTAACCCCGTAATTGCTACCCCATAACAACTCTAACCCCATTCTATTCAAAGGTGAATAAAAGGCTGCTTATGAATAAAACTATTCAATCGCAAAACTATTGAAGTAATCGCTCGTTATTAAAAATTGATTGCATTATTGGCGTCCAAGTTCCGTGCGGGATTGGAGACTAATCCCGGGATCCCGCGATCGCCGTGACGTCACGTCATTATAGCGCGGCATAATCCGCGGCCTTAAACGAAATTAATTGGGCGTACATAGCGTTCGAAGCATGGTTTTCTCGTAGGCTGAGAGTCAGCTGTGAAAAATTAAGAACTTAAACATATACATACATACTCTGTTTCATAGAAAAAATACTGGAGTAGTCCTAGCTTGAATACTAAATTTGTTATAAACGCGAATGTGACTGTTTGTTTATAACGCCTTCACGCCTTAACTACTCAACCGATCATTATGAAATTTTGCACACACGTTGCCAGGGGTCCTGAAAAATTACATAGAGCACTTTCAAACCGAAAAAACATACTGTTCCGTGGAATAGAAATATAACTTAAACCTATTGACATATTATTTACATTTACATTGTATCGGAAGCATTCAAAAACTGACAATAACACCATCATGCTTGTATTTTCTCTGAATTATTATTTTGTGATACAATGCAAGGAAATGTTTGATTTTCTTTTATATTATACTATGTATATACAGTGGAATTAAAGCTGCTGATAGATGAGTAATTAATAAATAATTACAGCGTATAATAACAATTTATTATATGTTAAAAACTTTAAAGTTTTGCATCCGACTCTCAGCCTATATCAACTCTCCAATTTACCAGAACAACCATCCCCAATTATAAATAACAAAAAGTGGCGCCATTTTTCAAGCAGCTCTACAGCGGAATAAGCTGGTTATTTCCGTTAATTAGGATATCTCACGACAATGCGGCTTGTTAAAGCCTGAACAAGGTCGTGCGACCAAGCGCACCTTGATCGGCTGATCGTACAGGACGAAACTGATTGGAATTGAAATTATGTCGACAGTAGCGCCGTTTAAGTTCAATATTGATTGATTATTGGGTGAACTAAAAGAAATTTACTAAAGAAAGTCACGTAAACTTATTATTTAAACTTTTAATATGACTTTTCATTATACCGATCACTATAAGTGAATGTAATCGAGAATAATTTAAAAATATTTGAAAAGCAGGAAATGACGTCACATTTGACAGGTTGGATAATGCCGACCCAATTCCAATAGGTCGGAATTGGTTTCGTGAGTAGCAGTGGTGATAGTCGTACAACAAAATTTATAACAACTTATTAGTGATTTCTAGATGTAACCTAGATGTAGATGTATATTTGTGATAGCCTAAAGGTTGAAATTCGGCCTCTCAATCGTAGGTCCGAGGTTCACATCCCAGGCACGCACCTCTGACTCTTCGAATTTATATGCGTATTAGAACTTAATTATCGCTTGCTTTAACGGTGAAGGAAAACATCGTGAGGAAACCTGCACACCTGAGAGTTCCTTAAAAAAAATTCTTGAAGGTGACGACGAGATGTATACAAGACAATACTACTTCATTTCATGATTATCTTCTTCCTTGTAAACATATGGTGTGTAGAGCGAGTCTGCGGTGCGGTGCACGTGGTCCGCCATGCCGCTCTTCAGCAGCAGGTAGAACAGCCGGATGCGGGGGTGCACCGCCACCTTGAAGGTCCTCAGCTTCTTCAACACCTGCTCCACCTGGACAGATTTTTATACAGTTTAAGTACAGAATTATCTTAAAAACAAAAACTCGACTTAAAATGAATTGAATTTGATACCCATACCCATTTGATATCCATATTTATTATGATACAAAAATATTTCGTACTTTCCCCCACTTTTTTCTTCGTTCGCACCATATTTAAAAATTATAACATATGTTACTAAGATAACTGAGATGATTCTAAAGACACCTCATATGTTAAAATCGCTTAAGCCGTTTGGACTGTGGGGCTAGGCCAAAGAAATTAACATACATACATACGCTCGAAAAAAATTACCCTCTTTCTGACTCAGTCGGATAAAAAATAGGAACAAGAACATGCAAGATGTGCACTGAACTTTCTCCTGAGGTATTCCCAGAGCGCTATGACATGGAGTTCTTTGAAATAGGCGCAAGCTCTCCTCCGGCGCCGGGTATGCATTGGCGACTCCTCTGGTGTTGCAAATATCCATAGGCGATGGTGACTGCTTTCCAGGTAGCTCGTCAGCTTTATCGTTAGGTTTCAATACAAAAATAAAAAATCAATCTTAAGAAAGACACGTCACTTATATGAAAACGTAAGAACAGTTTATACATATTAATAATATCATTCGTCATAATTATAAGTTACCCACTTAACGCATTATGCTTTCCTTTTTCAAATTGAGTAATTCTTAATATAAATAAGACTAAACTGGCTCACAGTTTAGTGTTACATGCGTTAAATGACACCAATTTCTACCTAGTAAGAGAAATGGTCTGAAGTGTTTGTATCTATTTAATAGATATGTCTATTTATGCATTGCCTCATGTATGCCAGTAGAGAGGGTAGCTGCCATATCAGTGTCGTGTCGTACGTGGTGGAAGTGAGACGTACAACCTGCTTGGAACTGGTATCGTGATGAACCAGTGAATATCAGGTAAATATAGAACTACGGTCATTACAGGTGTGATACGGAAGACATACTTATTCGAGGCATTCCAACTTAGTCTTCAGAGTTAGCAACGCATCAACCTTAGGTAGGATTCTCATTCTATCTGGGGTTAATTACAGAGCCATAGGTGGTAGTCTCCACTAATAAAACTGATTGCATGCTATTGTCATCAACCCATTATTTCCCACTGCTGGGCAAGGATCTCCTCTCGGAGCGATAGGGCTTTTTAGGCCACATTCCACCATGCTGGCCAAGTGCTAAAAGGTAGACTTCGCACATCTTTTAAAAAAAACATACAACAAAATTATTTCTTATTTCTTTACATAGTGAGCTACTTCATAACAACTCAGCACATATCAGCCATCTTTCACGCTAAATGTATTACCCGATCTATTACAAACGAATACTCTTTCGAATGAACGATGATTCCCACTCAATTCATTTGCTACTGATTGATTGTTTTCTGTAAATGATTTATGAGAATGGATTTGCACTTACTATTTATGCTTCGGAAACCTACTATGACTATGAAACCTAAATGACTGATTGCGGGTAAGGAATTGTGAACTATGTTGCACTCGACACCAAGCCAGCTTTTACCAGTCAAATCCTTTTTTACTTTAACCTTTGTTACTTAAACGAGAATGATATCCACCTGTAAGCCCGTATGGATACCCATGATAGACCCCGGACAAGACCAGTATGGGGTACATGAGATTGGCGACAGTTACACGTCTGTAATAACAGCAGCGCCGAGCGCTCGACACTGCTGTTATTAAATAGAAAGAGGCGTGGCGGTTGTGCCACTGGAATCGAACTCCAAAGGGTTTTAAGACAGATGTGTTAATACCCATAAAAGTCTTAAGCCCACAGCCCAAATGTAAATATATAATTTAAAGGACTTGCTTCAATTCTATGTTAAAAGTAAATATTGTACTAGGATCATATTCTTTTAAAAACGACGTCTGATGTGCTGTTCACAGTGCCACAAATTATCTGCCAGATGGCCTTTAAAAGTGTTTATATTATACCAATATTTTATTTTCAAAACGTTCAATAATATTACACACATGTTTTTCCAGCGCAGGGTCAGTTTTCAGTTTACTGAAGTCTTCGTCTATCGTGTATATATGGGTGGACTCCTGTAACAAAAAATATATATTCTAAAATGTAAAAAGAAGAAACCAAAGTCTAGTGTTTTTTTTTTTGTTAAAGTTATAGTTTTGTTATAAAGACCTTTGAAATAAAAATAGGTTAAAATGTTTTGAAGTTAAATAAAAAGTAAGATCTAGTAAAAATTAAAATTAAAATTGAGGTTAAAATCGAATTGAACGTTGAACGAATAATTTAAACGAACAGAAGTATACCAAATTAAAATTTAATAATAATGATAAGAATTATCATAAAAACAATATAAAAGCAAATATTTAAAAGAACTGAATTAAATTAATTAAACAAATATAAATAACTGATTTCATATGCACAGAAAAAAATGTCAACATAAAAATATTTGCCTATACTTACAACATAAGCCAGTAGCAGACATACCCAGAGTACGAGCAGCATAGCAGCTTCAAACAAACGTTCTGGCGCCGCATCGGAACAATTTCACGCTTATTAACTGTTTCACTCGTAATGCGATTACATTATGAATATTGTGACGTGCGTTATCCTTCAGACGTTGTACGTTGTTGGAAGTTTTATTACTTGCGTTATTATGAGGAAGTTATTTTAGAGGTATGAGGAGATTGCCATTTTAGGGTTATAAATTATTACTTTTTTGCGCTGTGGTTAGCTAATGCAGTACGTTAACTCCGGTTTAATGAAAGGTGCAGTAAGGTAGACTTATTTGGATAAAGAATTCAAATTTAGTCTTCAACAACAACAATTACTATTGATTGTAATATTGATGGTATCAGTGCAACAATATCCTCCACCAAATCTTAAATTTTAGTATTGATTTCTTTATTGTTGTCATAAAACGATTATTCGATTGCTTATCGATTCGATCACTTATTGATTTATAAATGAATATATAAAATGCTTTAAACATCCTAAAGTCTCTTTTATAGTTTAACGATTACTAGATCAATTGAATTATTAACAAACAAAATTTATTTAATAAAATAATACCTATGTTTTGCTAACCAAATCAATAATCTGCAGTATTTTATTCCGATTGTAATCATATAATTATGCACATGTTCCATACCCTTTGAACAACAAGAAATAAAATAAAGAATTGTACAACGAATATGCACGAAGGCAGCAAATACGAATAGTTTACGAAAAACAATTTCACGCTCGTTAACTCCCTCATTCATAACATCACATTATGAATATTGTGACGCGCGTTATCCCCGAGACGAGGCGTTGGTGTTTTACTATTTAGTTTTGTTATCATTTCTAACCATATTTCTGAAATTAAAACTTCTCGCTATTTTTGACTGACACGTTTTTTTATGTTATGAAAGTAGCAAATGAGCATGCCGGCCACCTGATGGTTAGTGGCTTCTGCCGTATGGACATCTGTAATCAATCCCAGATAAGATCACAGCTCTACGTAATATTGCTTACAGATGCGTTGCTACCTCTAAGGATTAAGATCTGAAAATTAACAACAATAATTTTTCCAACAGTCGTTTGTATGCTCGTAACATCGTCGATCCATCACTGTCCCACTGCTGGGCACGGGTCTCCTAAAAGGATGAGAGGGCTTTTTAAGCCATAACCTATCGCGCTGAATAAGTACGAATTGGTAGACTCCACACACCTTTTTTGAATTTTAAAGTACTCTCAAGTATGTAGCATGATGTTTAATTTCACCGTTAAAGCAAGTGATAATTAATTTCTAATACGCAAATAACTTCGAAAAATCAGAGATGCATGTCTGGGACTTGAACCTCGAACCTCCCGACTGAGAAACAGAGTTTCAACCATTGAGCTATTACTGCTTCATTAGGCTATCAATGCTCGTCTGCTGCATCTATTTTATAAAAAAAAAACGTAAGTAATTTGTTTCTATACGATAAAAAATGGTACGGTTTTATCACGCAGTTACAAGGTACGCTTATCGTTGCAAGTGTTACATACATTACCATAACGGCTTGTTAGGTACGACATATTAAACGCCACCCACAGCTCGTGGCCGCGATAGAGTTGTAATCCGGCCTTTTCAGTGGTTTTTACACCTTTATTCGTAGGTTTCAGTTATATATAACTTATTCTTAACGATATATATGGAAGTTAAGTGGCCACTGCCGCCCATGGACATCTGTAATTAACCCCAGACAAGATCACATTCCTACATTAGGTTGGCCACAGATTCGTTGCTACCCCTGAGTAATAAGTTACAACGCCTCAAATAAGTACGTCTCCCTCACCACACCCTTCAAACCAGAACACAACAGCGCTTAACACTGCTGTTATAAGGCAGAATTGGGTGAGGCGGTGATATCGATGGAGTCGAACCACAAAGGATTCTACTACCTTGATTCTACCACTTATTTACCATCAGTTTTTTTAGCTCCAATCCTCAGCGCCATCGACACCGCGCTACTATGTGTCAGTGACAGTGGGTGTTGATTTTACACAAAATACGCTGCTGCCTTGAACTTGGATCTTATTCCTTAACCACCTACCACGTCCACAAGAAGAAAGGAAGTGGTGATATTCACGATCAACAGCACAGGGTATAACATTCATGTATTTTACCATCAGTTATTAATATTAGGTATACTTATAACCCCATACTGAAATATTATTTTATACGGTTAAAAATAAACAAATATTACCTTTTTAAATATGTTGTGCCTTCAAAGCTTCATCAGATACCGTTCACTGCCGCTATTATAGATTATAGAGGCAGCACTTAGCCCCTGAAGGCAGTAAATAGGCGCCGAGGGCGATAGTGAGCACTAAACTGCGCTATTCAGGTCAGATGCTCAGATTGCATGCATTTACATGGAAAGCACTTCCTTGGCGCGTTCAGTTCTAATCTGTGTGTAATCTGCGGGCGCTATGTTAATTTAATTTCGTTCAAACTTAGTATTGTATCGAACGTATCGTACATTTAATTTTTTAGAGTTATTAGATTTCAACCAACAACCATTCAAATTCAATTCTTTTAAGTGATATCTGTTGTCTATAGACATTTGCAATACTAGATTTTCCTTTGATGTTTAATCTACTACTATCAATTTTATTTATTTATCTAACGTAGAAATAATTTTGCACACACATTGCCAGAGGTAAAAAAACATACTATTCCCGAGGGATAGAAAAATAACTTTGACATATATCTACAACGTACCTACTTTCATACCTCCGCCCTATTGACGTTAAATAATTACATTACCTTGTATCTGAAGCATACAAATTCTAACTACTATATTATTACTTTTATAAATGCGTTTTACATTAGCGCGAGCGAAGCCGCAAAGGTAAAAACTAGCAAAAAAATAAAATTGTATTACTCAATCTTACTTGCACTTATACGTTTACAATAGAAGATAATAGCCGTTTAAGGTATACACTGCACATATTATCACCGTTGCATCAGATATCGCCGCTATTTAGGCTATAGAGGCAGCACTTAGCCCCTGAAGGCAGTAAATAGGCGCCGAGGGCAGTATTCAAGCACTAAACTGCGCTATTCAGGTCAGATGCTCAGATTGCATGCATTTACGTGGAAGTACTTCCTTCACGCGCTCAGCGCTAATCTGCGTTGAATCTTCGTGATAACTCAGTTATATTGTGTTGTGCATACCTATAGAACTTTTGCTATGTACCAATGTTACAATAGGGAAATGAATTTAATGGGATTGTACCACTTAAACTGTTCTGTGTTGTAAATAAATAACATTTTTCTTGCTTTGTCGTAGAAGGAAACATTATGAAGATTTTCATGACACAAAGATAAAGTTTTTCAAGAAAATGTAGCCTATCAATACGCACTTGGTGATAGACATAAGATACTTCGTAATAAACAGTTAGTAGTACATTTTGACTCATAATATTATGACCACTTCGATGCATATTCAATATCTGTTTCGGACGATGACGTTTTCAATGTTAAAGAAAAGCATATCACCCAAAACGTTTGTTTTGACGTTTATAATATACAAATATAATTAACAAATGCTCGATAATTTTTATTTTGTATGAAAGCCTTATTGTATTCCGTTATATTGTTATGTTGTGTTTATAAAACAGTCCTTTTATATCAGTAAAAAGCAATTGTATTTTAAAAAGAATACCCAAACCCAATCACAATACCCGGCTGAGTTCCGATCGCAAAATCTAAAGCTGTTTAGATTTCCGCTTGCCCGCGCGTCCCCTGTGTCCTCCCTGCAGATAAGAGCCCTTAGCATTTCCCTTTCAGATTCCCCTACAAATGAGTATCGTGTGGACCAGATATGGGTTATTTTGTATTATCTTTGCACGAGTGTTTTGATTTACATATCTAGGGCCGCATTTGAAGATTGTTCTCATATGTGCTTCATCTTAACTGCATGTGGTTATTGTAGTTAAAAATGGGAACCTATTTACTATAGTGTATAAAACTAGAAAACCAGGTAGACTGGTGGAATTTTTGTCTATGTTACGTGTGTGTCTGTGGTGATATGTCATCGTCGACCCATTACTATCGTAAATCTGGGTGAAGGTCCTCTCTCAGAATGAGCATGGTTTGGGCCAGGCCACTACGCTGGCTTAGGTTGAATTAGTAACTTCACACATCTCTGAGCACTTTTTCAAGATCAGCGGGCGTGTAGGTTTCACATTAGGATTTTCTCCTATGTCGTTGGTGCTATGGGAAAACATAAAACAATTACACAAACACCCAGACCCACAACAGTATCCTATTCATCATTCAGTTATCTGTCTGGCCGGGGATCGAACCCGGAACCCATCGGTCTGACCGGTATGGTGACCTTCTCCTCCGCCACGGAGGTCGTCATGATGTTTTCCTTTATCATTATAGCATGTGATAATGAATACTTTCATACATAGAAAACAAAAATGCAAATCTGGGTTCGAACGTCGGACCCCCAAACTAAGAAACCTTTTAAAGACTTTCAACCACTAAGCTCATCACTACCAAAATTCACAAAAAAGACTACGTTTACATTTATCTATGTGTGATCAAATTTTAATAGCTACTGAACCTACACGAAATCTTTACACAAAAAAGTAGCTTTTTGCCAAAAAATGTACAGTTGGAATAAAAGTTCTATTAAACAGATAACGTAAGCCTCGTTTATAATGTCGCCACAATTCGGTTGCTATTTCCAATTGCTTGAATTTCGTTTTCTTATTCGTAGCAAATACAGCGCGGTACTGTTTCTTCGAACAGTTCTGAACGTACATTGGTTTATACAAATCAGGACAGTAAGGAGAAAACAGATAATAAAGTAATTTTTTGCGTCTCATTGAATCCTGAGTTTCTCGAAACAGGGGAAAGGCGGGACAGCTCCCGCGCCGACATTGCGGCTCACCCCGACATACCCAGAATTCCGATTTACAGCAAAAAATATTCTCTTTCATTTGAATTCGCTGACTTCTTCGATACAGTTTTTATAAACATAAGTATTTTAATACAAGACGCTTTCATTTTAACGTAAAGGTTTAATAACAAAAATTCCAAAGACTGAATTCAACCCTTTTTTATTTATAAAAACTATAAGCTAAAGTTACAAAATAGTTAGATTCAGATTTCACAATTTGAATTCAACTCTCTCGTAATATTTTAACAAAGTCATGCCATAATTTAATGAAAAAACAGTATTTGCAAAACAATACATATACATTATTCACAATACATTTGCATTTGAAATACCATAAATCTAAATTTTGAAACATGACTCAGCATTATGTTCAGTAATGGTGTTTTAATAAGCAAACATATAATAATGTTCCATCCATTGGTCCTTCGAGCCGGATACACAAGCAAACACCGTCGCTGCACAAACAGTGCGGCGAGTAATGAATGAGCCACAATTAGGGCGCAGGTGCGAGCACAAATACTGTCCGTTTACATAACGTACAATATTATATCACATAATAATATTATACGAATAGGTAACATCTCCAGGCACATTACTATTTGAAGAGCAATTGTATTTTTGCTTGATTTGTAAAATATATTTTAAGTAAAGAATAAAACTACAAATGAGTCATCTGATAATAAACGAGCCTTCGCCTAAACGCCTTTGCATAAGTACCAGGTTCTGAATAGTAAAGCAGTCGCCAATACGCCACACCATCGTGAAAAATATTTTTACACTAGCTGATCCCCGCAGTTTTTCCCGCATTAAAAAGTAAAAAAGCATACATAAATATCTGCCAAAAAGCAACTGACATTAACGCCCGCGACGGCGACCGCATGCACGTGGAGCGCAAGTCAATTATTATTTTTTAATTACAGTAGCCCAAGTTACACTTTAAATCTTCAGCTATCTTCCATTCAAAGTCCCGTTAAAATCGGTTCAGCCGTATAGAAGATTACCTCAGCCAAACAGACAGGCAGAGAAA
>DWNY01002826.1:0-10594 GCA_018250635.1 Telegonus apastus | reverse complement strand
TATGTCTCTTTTACCACACCACCTGCACCTGTTTTAAAGTTAATAACAGAAAAATAGAATTTATAATCCATGTACTATAAAATGATTCAATAATTTAAAAGCTTACAACCAACTATTACGTTTAACTCAGAAAAAGCAGAGAAAGGGAAAATACAAATTCTTGTTCACTATACAATAACTACAACTTTACGCAAAATCCAAGCACAGCTTACTTAATGAGGGCAAAAACACGAAAATTACAAGATCATTATTACACAAGTAAAAGTGGTAAGAATATCCATAAGTATGACGTCTCTGTGCGAGCGATTTGTAGCAGAGTATTTGTAGGAGATGGTTGAATTTAGTTGTGGTTTACACTTTTTGGAATGAAAAAAGTAATGATCGCTTAGCGATTTGTTTTTCAATTTTGGATGTAATGGCTTATCATATATTTTATAGTTAGGTTGCATTATATTTCATTATCAACTAAAAGCACTGATGTTAAAACTAAATAAATACTAAACTAAATTGAATTAAATAATTTTCATCAGGTTTAATACTAATTAGCTATTGTTGTCGGAAAATAATTCTGACGTCATACCTTTTGCGGTTTTAATACCTCCAAAATGAAAACAAAGTTTTAATTGCAACTTTTTAAGTAAAATTTTGTAATGTCTTCAGATTAGGATTTTTATGTCAGGATAACAGTAATGATTTATTTTGACACAAACATTATCGGTCACCGCGCTCACTAGGGACCTACACCAATGTTAATGCGAGACACATTAGCGGGCACTTGGCTGGGAAAAATAGTGTGCTCATAGCTTTATTATACGCCACAATCAGCGATAATCGCTGGCCAGTCGCTCGACGCTAACTATGGAATTAGCGGCGAGTGGATCAAAATGATGCTACATGTTTCGTACATTGGTTTTTCTGTATACAAGCATTTGTACATCATTCATCAGGTAGAATACTTTGTTCCAATACGGAGGCACATCCGGTAAACGCTTCTGCAAAATTTAATTCTTCTAGTACGTTTATTAATATATATTTATACGCGACTTGTAAAAGTTCTGCATGAAGTTATTAACTACGCACTAAGATTTTTCGTTGACAGTGGATGTTATATATAATTTTTTGGATAATTTTTATGCATTACACCGTTTAGAAAAGTAAAGGGTTTCGGAATGAATCCCTTGACGGATACGAAATGTAAATGACAGATCTAGATTTATTTTCAAGGATCTACCTGTTTGCAAATTTGTGTCCGTATTCATCTCACCCACGGCATTTCAACCCGAATAAGTTATAAGTGTATAAAGAGCTATTTATGTACATTATCAATCCATTATTGTCCCACTGCTGGCCACTGGTCTCCTCTGAGAGACGAGCACCGGCCATAGTCTACCACGCTGGTCAAGTACGAATTGGTAGAGGTGTGTGAACCTCTGAGAATATTTTTTCTAAAGAACTCTCAGGCGTGCACGTTTCCTCACGGTGTTTTCCTTCACCGTTAAAGCAATAA
This sequence comes from Telegonus apastus, assembly GCA_018250635.1. Classification (NCBI taxonomy): domain Eukaryota; kingdom Metazoa; phylum Arthropoda; class Insecta; order Lepidoptera; family Hesperiidae; genus Telegonus; species Telegonus apastus. The sequence goes on along the minus strand of DWNY01002826.1, from coordinate 9,087 downwards.
TTAATTTAGAATACAAACACAACTTCTAACGGAGCCCAGATTAAGAGGCCGAGTATCAACCATTAGGCTATCAAATCACTTTTTATATATTAGAAAATAACTATTAAGAATCTTCTAGAATCTCATAATCCGTAACCCAGGAACCATCAACGAACCTGCACGTCACCTCGCCATAAAACAGACCTATAACCCGCCCCGAGCCACAACGAGTTCTCTACCCGCAAAAAAGTTATTACGCGGACGAAACGTTACGGCCATTCACAAAAACGGCCGACATATTGAGAGGTCGGAATGTAATAAAGCCTAGGTAATAGCGCATACCCGTTTTTTATACCCATTACTCGGTACCTTTGGAATGAACTAGCCTGGAGGAAGGGGGTAAGTCCGGTGGGTGTTTTGAACAACGGTGCTTTTACAAAGTGGCCTGTTTTGAGTCTCAAAATGATATGCTATGAACATTGATTTGTTAAAAGTTTATATATACAATTAAGAGGAACATAATATGAAAAAATAATGACTAGTAATCCATAATTATGCATATCTCCGTATCTGTTAATCAAGTAATGTTAATCTGTAAGAGTTGATTAACAATCTACTGTTAATCAATTCTAGATAGACCGAAATGTCACCTAATATTGATCACAGATACAGCAAGCTTAGGTACCATTACGGACTAAGTCAGAACGCTATCAAAACTAAGCACAGAACGAACTTACTACTAAAAATAATTTTAATGAAAGTGACAATAATTCACTCCACTTATGATATCAAAAGCGAACGCCGAAAGCACCTAATTACGTTCCGTGGACCAAACATTTCGGTCACAAGGTTAACAGCTGAATTTACTATCAGCTGTTTCCGTCATATTATTTTCTAAGACACGACATAGTAAGCGTCGTAATATATAAATTATCGTATCCGGCGCTTTGATGCGAATAGGAACAAATGTTATTTAGTTTTTAGATTATTTATGCGGTCATCTAGCTAATTTGCTGGTATGTTTGCCAACAATCCACGGACGAAGAAAGCAACCCAGTAATTGGTCTGCTTTGTTAACGTGTTTGCGAGATCAAATTGCGACTTCAAATTCAAATTTAATGTAATACGCATTGTCAACTAATTTCCGTTGAGATCTGCATCCTTTAATAAAAATTTAGTTTGTTCTTTTTTATTGACTTTATAAAATATATTCTCTGAGTACACTTTGGCTACATACGTAAAAGTTCTATTCACTGTGTGTCGGATAATATACATATATAGCATAGTTATATACATATAGTAGATAAAAAACACTTGTATATATATTTTTTTTAATAGTCTCACTTTCATCAACGTGAAATATTCGTAAAGATGAAAAGGCATTGTATAGTAGGTACGGCGTAATAAAACTAATGTATGTATGTATGTATGTATGTTGAACTACGATCAAATTGTATCAGAAAATTCAAATCTAAAGTTAGTAAACCAAATTTTCAGCGCAAGAAACAAAGGTTAAAATTTAAATACCAAGCTTAAGTTTAATAACCTTAAACAGAACCCTGGACCGTGGTCAGCTGGATTATTTTAATAATCTCAAACAAAAAGTGTTAGCAAATCTTTTGATCATAGACACGTCGGACCTACGTCACGTACTGAAAGGGTATATTGAATATTCGGGCTCAATTAACGGAGCACCCTGTATGGTTAATAAAGAGCCGCGCTTAGGGCTTTCATTACACCCTGTATAATGGCGCGTACAAATATTTTTAATCCTCGTGCCCATACATCTTCTGTAGTTCATTTTGCTGGCCGGTGCTTTTAATATTATCTCCAATGATACACAAATTTCGACCTTAATTTTAAAGTGATATAGAATGTTTTACGTTGCGAAATTTGTGACTTAAAACGACTCTAACGGGCAACGCGGAAAACCACTGTATGTTAGTTACTGTAAGGTTGAAATCAGATTGTGTTGATAAGATATATCATTCGTAGGTGGATGATGAAGCTTCTTTTTTGAATGCATATTGCTTTTGCGTACGTATCCAGTGTTTATAGGCAGGTACGGGTTGGTTTTTTTGCTTAAAGACTAATTTGGACTCAATAAGTTTGTGGTTTATACCTATTTGCTTTCTTTAGTACGTTTCGACTCAAAGGGACCTGATAAAACAGATATGTTTATGTCCCTCTTTAAAGATTATTTATGAATTTTTCATTATTTTGTTTAACAAAATATCAAACGTATATAGGTTGACGATGATGTGGAAATATAGCTGCAATTTTTTTATTTCTTAATCCTGGCTATGGTTAATCTGTGCAATAATATTTTAACCTACAATATTATTGGGACAGGCCTGAAGCCACTACGCTGTAATCACCACGCCGACCTGTATCATATGTTTTCAAAACGCTCAAAAGACCTCCGAAACTTCAATGGTCCTCTATGACAACGTGGAAGGACTAACCTATAGGTACTATGATAATTAGTAACAACGGCTTAACATGCGCGGAAGGAGGTGATCCCACTAGCGGGCACCCATCTAATTTCTGATCGCGCCCGACCTGCGTCGGGTGCGATCTACGGCTGCGAAGGGTGCCCGCCAGCAAGGTCTGCACTTTGCTTAATTTTATAAATTGGTTAAAATCTACGTACGGCGCATACCCCTGCGTCCTTTAACATTAAAAAACGACTTATATTTGCTAGCTAAACTAGGTTTTTAAATAAAGTAAGGTACCTAATAAAATATTTAATTTAAGCAAAAAAAATCTCTACGATACTTAATGCTGCGTACCTAACTTATAGTCACTGGATCCTTAAAACATCAATGCATTCAACGGTTATTTCAAACAATACCTCTAATAATACCAAATCGTCTATACACGGTGATCACAAATTTTAATCTCGTTCCGGAGCTATTCAATTCAAAATCACTCGAACGCACTTCAAAGTTCAAACTCACGTTCATTTGTCACAGTTTTCTTAAAATTTATCACCCAAAATATCGTAAAAGACGTTACACTACAACATAAAGTAAACCATAACTCCTAATACTTAAAGCACTAAATTGCTTGCCATAAAATAATGGATATACGCTCTTCAGTAGTTGAGGGTAGAAAGCGCATCGCACGCTTCCCGCCACGTGGCAAGCGATAGTCGCAATTAGTTTCATTCATTGCTCGTCTTTCGGAACGGAAGGACGCGTGTCGTGTGCTCTTGCCGCTCCAATGGAAATGAATTGGTCGGATTAATCGTTACAATCGCCACTGTTTCATTGTTTGAATATTTTCGTAACGGGATAGGGGAGGCCATAAAAATAAAAATCTGTGCAAATGAATCGTTTATACTACGATAAATTAGGGATAGTACAACTAACGAACGTTATCTATTATTATACATTAAAATAAAAGGAAGTCTTTGCAGGTATGATATTTTCGCCATATATATCTGTCTCTTTTCGTCTATAAAACTTCATTTCGCCAAGTCATTTAGTTAAGTAACCATTACAAACAACTTTTTGAAACATACATTTAGGCGATATAAATCACAATTCGAGTAACCTGCCAATCATATTTGATTTATTCCTGTATTGTATTCCTGACATACATTCATCACCCATAATCACAACGCACCTAACAAAACACACGTTTGAAGTGGCCGGCAGCCAACCTCATCCATCATTATCGTGAATGGCATTCTGACCATTATGTTAAGTGTTACAATGACTATAATGGGATACACTATCAGACATTGGCAGGCACATACGGTGAGACGATTCATGGGTAGCTAAACAATCAGAGATATAAAACCTTATGGAAGATAGCCGGTAATATGCAATACGAAGGCTGGATTTAAGAAATAATTTATAACTTTAACAATCGTTACAAATTTAAAAAATATATATAATCGATGTTAGGATTAAAAAACTAAACGCACTAATATTATAGACTATAAATTGAAAAATATATAAAAACACGCTAAAGTTTGAAATCAAAGCATTTTATAGTATTAATAATGTCAAGATACAGTTATTTTTAAAGGATCATTCGAACAACATAAATATTTTGACCGATTCATCTTATCAAAGAACATTCTTATATATTATGTACTTAGGTACTTATAGAACTTTACCAGGATAACCGTAAGAGGTCTCACTTGCGGCGTAACTAGAAAGTCTGCCATTAGGAATGTTACAAACAGATCTATAGAAAGGTAATGACGCGAGGTAGTATACAAATGTGGGTAAGTTATTACTCCGCGCGCTATTAGGGTGAGCATAGTTACAATAAATATTCATCGTTGTCTAATGCCTATGAAACCAAGATGTATTATGGATATCTCCTCTATGGAATAGTAAGGTTAGGCTAGTTTGAATATTTTTTCTAAACGAGCTATATTTTATTTTAGTTCTGTTTGTTTTATCGAACGATGATAGAGTCACAATTGACTCATCCATACAGTTTTATTAGACCACTATAAAATATAGGCATTTTAAAAAACAATAGAATTTAGCTATATTCGTCGCGCTTTACTGAACGTTGATTACCAAGTCATAAAAGATATATAATTTAAGTGAGAGACGCTCATGATCACCTACTGAAATAAGTGTATAATATCGATAAATTTACTATTCAATTACCCATTCGAAGCTAAAATCAAAATTGATAGAGCTACCAACTGTCAAAGTTAGTTCCCCTAGTCACCTCCGAGCCCAGCCCAAAAATAGGTAATTCAGAGTAACGAGAGGTAAAACGGGAAAGCCGTTCGGGTTTTATTAATGTTCAACACGTACATGAGCCATAAGCAAAAGTGACGATTCAGTGGGCGCTAAGTGAATTCGTATGTCGCCGCCACCTCCAATTTAGTGACGGGAACCAATCATCATTACTGAGGGTCAGTGCGCGATCAAAATGGACCAAACGACCATACTTCTGGACGCACCTTTACTGAAACAGGACAGATATATATAAATGTTGAGGAGAAAAAAGGAGAGAACAAAGCTAGGCAGCGATCGTAAACAATTCGGCAAATGAAAGATTATGTTTATCGAATTAAGGTGTTCTTTTGCGGGCACATAAAATTTCGTCTTTATGCCTCGGGATAACTTCTGATTGTATGATATGGGTTGTATGAAGGCTGTAATTTTGTTTGTATTGCGCAGTGTGTTTGGCTTCTGAGATAATATGTTACTTTCTCTACAATTGACCACCCTAAAATAGCTAAGTAACGACGGTAAATGTTTCAGATCTTTTTACCCACTGTTTTAGATATAATTGATTTTTTAAATTAAAACTCATTAAAACGACTACAAAATTAGATATACCTTACATGTGTTTGCTCCAGAAAAACTAATTGGTAGGTAAGTATTATATTGAAGAGAGTACGTGGCAAAATACAGAGCATTTTCGAGGAAAAACAAAGATTTCAAAGATTTATTTATCAACAAAAACAAATTTACAATTGTAATGTTCGTAAACAGCAGCAATTTTAGTAGCTTTATTACATTATATCACAATGTGTTTAGCAGTTTACATGTGTGCGTGTTTGCATTTGTATATGCTGACCATAATGTGTTCTAGTTTGTGTGAGAGTGTATGTGTGTGTAGATGTGTGTGCGCACGTGTGTGTGCATGAAGGTGTGTGTGTGTGCGTTTATGAGTTTGCACACGTGTGAGAGTGTGTATATATGCGATTAGGCAAAAGTCTAGTATCAGACTTTTAAAAGCTGATGGACAAAACAGAATAACAATCATTCAGTTATGTAAACAATGTATATTATCTCTTAAATCGTGGAAAATAACTAGTTAATGTTATTGTTACTATTTTATTAAACGTTATAACTATCACATTCAACAAAGTTTTTAAACACACCATCTCCATTGTGTCTGGAGTTTTCATTTTACAAATTTAATTCGTTCTTCACGGGCAAAGTGACCTTTTACCACGTGAGACTGTCGGAAACTAACAAAAAGGCATTATATACATGCTTAATATAAGGAAAACTAGACTGTATCATATGTATATAAAGTTTAGAATAGATTGCAGCTGGTTTACCGTCTTATTCCAGGATGATTTACGTGAGAAGACAATGCAATCTATTCTCAAGATTGGAGACGGTAAGAAAAGCAACCATATTCAATTGAAATAGAGTCAGTATTCGAGTGAATTGCATCGATTTGAACTGAAGAATCCTTCGCATTTTACTGAAAAATGTGTAAGAAGTAAGGCAGGGAAAGCCACGGGATCCGTTATAAAGACATATTATTCTTTTGAGGCGAAGTGCGAGATATAGGCGAGGCGAGAGCGAAGTAGTAATCCGGAGAAGGTACTATCCGATTGTCATTGTTCGTTTTTGTAATGAAAAGTATATTTTTTCATCTCAGCTTTGTATCGTTGTATCTTGAGATTGCTTTCTTAACGCTAGTTGGTGAACTGTTTTAAATAAATGTATTTCACGACTTTGAAGCACTTAGGTACTTTTAGAAGCTGGTTGAATCTTTTTATATTTTAATAGCACGGTAATGGAAACTTAACTATATGAACAGGCTTAGTAATTGCTCAAATATAAACGAATACAAAACAAAATTATTAAGAAATTCCTTTTCTTAAATGGAAAATAGCAAATTTGGAATTTTTGTCACTCAGAACATTCAGCCATTTATTTTCATTACAAACATTAGAGAAACTGACCGCCCCAACAGTAATTTATTGGTCAAACATTCTGCACAGTTAATAAAGTTTATAAGAAAATAAAGGATTGCTGAACGAGGACAAAACCATTCAGCGACGTTCAGTAAAACGGATCGTATACGTCATCACTGCAAACGTTCTATGAAAAATTCAAACTCCACCCATTTCCCGGGAACAGAGAAAAAGCCGCGCCAGTTCCTGAAAGTGTCGAAAGCATTTTGGCGTACAGTCCGAACAAATTCAAAACAAGCATAAATCAAGAGTACAAATAAAAAACTAAGGTAAGCGCTCCTGTTGTGGGCCGGCCCGTCCGGATCGCCGTCCGGCCAACGGAAGCGACTCTATTGGCGAAAAAAGCTCCGAGTCAACTGGCCGGTTCAACGGTTTATTTACAACCATCGATAAGTTTTTATTTGCACGCACGTCGGATGGCTGCGTTCATATTTAAATTTTGCTTCTGGTTTTAGTTCAAGTGATTTTCGTTTTGGTTTGTTTTGTAGTTCTAATTGTTTTATTCAAAACATTTTACCTCCATTTCGATATGAAACTTTTAAAATTTTAAAAAGTGTTTTACTAAATATCAAACCAAAATGAAATACCTACCAAGTAAATAATTATTTCACAGAAATGTCATAGCTTAATGTTATTTATAATAGACTTCATATAGTGCAGATGTTATAGGTGGGCTCTGTTTTTTTTTTATAGTTTGGAAGTAGCAAACAAGCATGCAGCCCACCTGATGGTAAGTGGCCACTGCCGCCCATGGACATCAGTAATCAACCGCAGATAAAATCACAGTCCTACCTGAGGTCGGCCACAGATATGTTGCTACCCCTGAGGACTAAGCTAACCTCAAATAAGTTTTGTGTTGTATGAACCATTTTATTCAATTCATACATTTATATAAATCCAAAACCTTTAATTTACTAAATTGCATGCTTAAAGTAACCTACCTCGAATTTAAGTAAAATAACTATAGATCTCAATAAGGGAAAATCGTTTCTTAACTAAACATTATTTAATATTTACCTCAACTACACACACCCGTCGTACAGACCACCTCGCCTCATTCCCTCGGTAAAGCGGCGGCCACGCGTCGCCATTCGACGTGCACGTGTGTAGTAAATTAAAAACCTTTTCTGCATCGCTGTTCCTCGTATATGTCAGCCATCGTTACCCTCGTGAGAAAGGAGCAATTAATGCATGCTGATGAATCTTGTAGAACGGGCATAAAGATGCGTACATATAGAAATAAAACTAAATGCGTTTATTTTATAAGCTTAAGGAATTTATTTTTATATTATAGAAGTAGCAAATGAGCAGTTTATCTGATGGTTAATGGCCACTGTCACTCATGAACGGACCAGTTCTACCGAGGTCGACCACAGATGCGTTGCTACCCCTACGGACTAAGTTGGCATGCCTTGAATAAGTATGTCTCAATGTCCAAATGCGGTTAAATCTGTTGAATATAAACTTGCAGTTACCGTTTACCGATATATTTCAAACTTGTGCCTTTTGAATAGATCGGTATTATTAATTCATTACCGTATTGGAATACATAAACTAAGAAGCTAAAATAATAGGGTACTAAATTTTGAGTAAAACCTCAAACTGATTTTACGTACATTCCTATGCAAAATCGGTTTGAGACTTATAATCTTAATAAAAATCGACTGCAGGTATATAAAACTATTCATATCTAAATGCATCAGTTATATGTAAGAAGGTTGCTATATGTAAAGTTTATAAATAGTCCTAAATCCTTACAACACATAAGTTTTTTGCACTTATTCGCCGTTAAAATAGGAATGTAGAACAAATCTGAACGACACGATGCTACAGATATTTAAATAAGGACTAAAATCAAACAATAGGTCGCAGGGGAGGGCGGACACGCGCATAATCGCCTTTCATGCGCGCACAATCGGCGAATTATGTTCGCTTTTATTAATACCCCGAACGGTGCTTCTCATGGCCACTGGATCTACAGAAAGTCAGTTGTGATTGTAAATTTATGTGATTCATAATTGTGAACAAGCATTCAACACCTATTTAGGAGGTTTTTTTTTAAATTATTTGTTACTGATTGACATTGTAATAACGTTAATGATTTCGCTTTCAACTCTTGCGCTATTTTATGCTTCACATTAACAGATGCAGTGATTAAGGTTATTAGTTAGTATCACAGCAGATATGAACAGTTTTCTATAATATTGCTGTTATTTAACATAATTATTACAAAGTTTCGGGAGAGTGCGAGCAGGAAGTTTAATAATACAAATTTAATTGCGAATAATTCAGAATTTAATATCTATAAAATTTGACTCAAAACGAATTAATTTGTAATACAATATTCTAAAAAGAAGTAGGATAATAAATATAATGCGACCCATAATAATCATCAAATCCTTTATAAT
>DWNY01002825.1:0-10595 GCA_018250635.1 Telegonus apastus | reverse complement strand
TGACTTATGACCACAGAAAACATTATTATTATAAATTATTCTAATGAACTCTATTTAATATAACATGGTTAATATACGACCCGTTAATAACCGCAATGAAAATATATTTGACGTGCTTTATACGGCATCTTTCATGGCATTCTTAGAAACCACAAGTCTCATTAAAAAAACTAAACAAACCATTAAAAACCAAAATGTTCCAACCAAACAAATTCAAGTGAAATGTCAAATAGTGCATTTGTCAAAACTTTTTGCCGCGTACTTGTGCCCGAGTGGACGTTTCGAGTGGTTGTGGCAACACTCGAGCTGTGGGAAGTTTATCTTGCAAATCTGCACTTGAGAAATATTTTTAAATAGGCACTACTTATTAGAAATGTAGTAAAATATTGATTGATAAGCTGGCACAAGTGCTGAGTCACTTCGCTAAAATATTTTTTAAGACTCCAATACCTATAGGTAGATGTTTTCATCTTAAAATAGATATACATATAGTTAGATTTCCTTGATTTATATAATATGACAACTTCGTTTTATTATTACTAATAGTTGTAGTATTTTAAAAAAATGCTGGTTTTGTAAAGGAGACATAGTTACTTAATATCCGAGGCGTTCCCACTTAGTCCTCAAGGCTAGCGAAGCATTTCTCCTCAGGTAAGACTCTATCATATATGGGGTTGATTCAAAACAAATCTAACGGGAAAAAATCCAGTTAGACCACTTACGAACTTCTGGACCTTATTAGATACGGGGTTACTATTCAAATGAATCTCTTTTACATTCCTAAACGTTTCCACCAGGTTTTAACCCATTATTGTCCCACTGCAGGGCACGGGTCTCCTCTCAGAGGGGTTTAGGCCATGGTCTACCGCGCTGGCCAAGAGCGAATTGGTAGACTTCACACACCTTTGAAAACTTTTTTTAAGAACTCTCAAATATGCAGGTTTCCTCACTTTTTCCGTCACCGTTAAGGCAAGTGATAATTAATTTCTAATACGCACATAACTAAACAGAAAATTCTAAGCTACAGACTATACAAATATTTTGGTTTGACAAATTACTAATATTGAGTTCGTTTAGTTAGTAGCCATAATGTCCCATGTTGTTTTGTCTTCACGTTTTCAGCAGCTCATTACAGAGCAGTTGGGCTGTCATCAGCCATCTTTGTCGAGTGGCAGTGACTATTGAGGATAAATATTTACCTTATAAGTGATTAGGGATGTGACAAAGGTACCTATCGCTGACAATGCGTGCGCAACATTCACTACGCAACGTTTTTAGTCTTTTTAAGGCAAAGTAGGTAAGATTTTTTATACACAGCAACATAAAATGTTATGTATAAAAAACTTACTAATAAATACAAAGAAAATGGTAAATTAGTGTTATCCAACGACAGAAATTAAAATAACGGAGACGGTTACTTTATTTTGACTATCGATAAACATACATACATACAGTTATAACATAGGTATGTACATCTAGTATAGATATAACAACGGAATATGTGATGCCAACATGCATTATTCATTTTTTATACAAGACTTGTTTTTAATAACGCACTATACTGCAGACGTAATTGATTATTTGTGTGCATGAGAATATAAAATAAATTATTCATACACACATTAAAATACTGTGTGCTACTAGAGAAGTGTACTAGTGTGTACTAGAGAAGACACTGCATACCACTGTAGTGTCCCGTCCAACTGCGGCAGATGTGCCGCTCGCATGCATACTGCTTTGCAGCAAATCAAGCGCTTCAATTTTGAAGGATATGTTAGACGGTATTATTATTGTTTTTTGTAGTGTTTTCTAGTACTTTAGTACATAGTATATCGAATAAAAATAAAACCTGAAGTTCACATTACTAAAACAGATAAAAAAGGTCGAAATATTAAAAAAAAAGAAAAACGCAAGTACGTCGTGACGCCATGTTTAAAATAGTTCGAATAATAATAGTTAAACATATTAAAATAACGTAAGGCTACCTAATGGCAGGTGTGTGTAGTTTTAATATAAGCAGTTTCAAAGTTTAAAACCCAACTTAATCTTATCTAAATTATTTATACAAAAGAAAATGTGCATATTTCTGTTGTTATGTAAGTATAATGGCTGTATATGGCTGTATTATAATATGAACGTATAAATCAGTTCCTATCTATTTTTTGTCTGTCGTCGCGAATTAGCTTGCGCATGACGTCTGTTCTAAATTTAAATTAGAATATTGGTATTTTAACGTATGTTTATTTTAATTTTGGTTGCTATAATTGACCAGATTTGACGGACCTGATGTTAAACTAATGAACAAAAAACATCTGATGATAAGTGATGTCTCCCGTCTATGATTTTGTAATGTAATCCACAGAGTTGAGGTTTCAAATAAGATAAAGATTTGAAGTAAGTCTTACTAGATTAACTGTGTAAATGTTTCCAAGGTTCACATAAACTTGGTCACTGATAGGTTGTCAGTGATGACTAAGTCGGAACGCTTCGTGTTAAAACCTGGCTAAATTTTTAAACATTTTTATATTAAAAACCACGTTGATGTATTTTTTATCAACTGAAGAATGAATTTACAAAATTTTGATACCAGAAATTCTTTTATATACCTATACCTAACAGAGGTGAACAACATTTAAATATATAGGTAGGTAGGTACATGTAGGATAATATATGTAATAGTGAATCTGCACATGATACAGCAATATTAGAGGTGCCATAGAATACTTAAAAATAGAATTGGCAAACGAGCATGTAATCCTGATAGTGAGAGGCTACTTCCCCTATGGACATCTCATTACAGACCTTACTTGAAGTTGGGCAAATATTTATTGCTACCTCTGAAAACTTATGGACTGCTGAGAGCGCTCTAAAGTATGTCTCCCTTAAACCAGAATACAGCAGCGCTTAATATTGCTGTTATTAGACAGAAAAGGATTAATTTTAAAGGTGGTAGAACCCTTTGTGGTTCACCTCTGGCGGCACCACCGCCGCACCTATTTCTGCTTTAAAACAGCAGTGTTAAGCGCAGCTGAGTTCTGATCTGAATGGTATGGTAAGGAAGACATACTTATCCGAGGCGTTCCAACTTAGTCCTCAGGGGTAGCAAAGCATCTGTGGCCGACCACAGGTAGGACTGTGATCTTATGTGGGGTTGATTACAGATGTCCATGGGCGGCAGTGGCCGTACCATCAGGTGGGCTGCATGCTCGTTTGCAACTTCCATACGAAACAGTTGCAAACAGTGTATATGTGTATGGTGTATAATATAGAAAATGGGTGGATATTTACCTGGGTACTCACCAGGGCTGCCCAGGAACACCGAGGAGTAGACCCGCCGCGCCACGTCCGGCGGAGACGACCACTCCCGCCGCGACGGGCACCACTTGCCTGGAAACAAGTTAATTATTAATAATTTCATATACAAATATACATTACAAATGTGTAAAATGTTATTACTATGTTACTTATATAGACACTGCCATGTTCTGAACATCTTATAGTACCTACGTTACTTTGATTTAAGACAAGTTCTTTTGTAAGTAATTATACATTTAGCAACTAAATTTATTAGCAAAAATAAATGTGTGTCGAAATATAGGATATAAATAAATATTTTTTACAAAAATTATTTACCTACTTTTCGTTTTTGGAAATATCGATACGCAATTATATTAGGTATCTACTATGCTTTCCCTCACTATGGTATTTATAGAAGATAATTTTTTTACAAACATTATTTGCTTTTTGTTTTTGGCATTATCGATACACAATATTAGGCACTGGCACTATGGTATATTCGAAACCAGTAAGAGTGGCGGCAATAGTAGATACTGCAATAAATTACAAGGCATATATTTAGTACTTGGTATTCTTCAAATCTTCGTCGAACTATCAGCGCACGCTATGCTATATTTTTCAAGACAACAAATTGTCGCAACTACGACCCTTAAGCAGTCGGAGAAAAAAACCATTACAATTCCAGCTAATTTCCTCACTCGTCAGACCCACACTCCCACACATGCGACATCGTTTTTACAACCGATTTCGATTCCCGAGAAAAAATGCTACATTAAGCTCTATCCGCCTATCTAATGGATTCGGCCAACTCTCTCAGGACCATCGTGTCATTACGCAAAAAAAACATCTACCGAAAAAAAAAGAAAATACTCCACTCAAAAAAACACCTCATGGGAGCGCGAAGGTGTTGCCACCCCTAGTCTTTTCTTACCCCAAATAAGGGGAGGCAATATCATACACCATTAGCAATTTTCCTACTTTTTTAACGGTGTCACACTGTAGTACATTATTCGGCTCGTAATGGAACCGCGCCGACGTGAGTAACTGTTTCGGTAGTAAACATGCACGTACGACGAACGAGGGAATATACGTTGCTCATTTTAATTATTTAATCGAATAACAATCCCATAGTGCAGTATTTTAGTGCGGCCCGGGGGGCGGCCGTCCGGAATTTTGAAAAGAACGCAACCGCCATAATTTTCTCTCGCGTTATGTACCTTTTTCGAAATTCGTAATTCGAATAAAAGCGCGCGCGGCGCAATGGTGCATGCATGATTGATAGCGAAGCGATGACGTCGCTCGCGCGGAGCGAAACGAACATTCGATTTATGAAAATAAAAAGCCCTTGACCTCTGCACTGTCTTCGTTATTAAAGCTTCGATCCCGTGTTGTTTCGCACTTTCCACGAGATAAGATTGCCAATTTGCGGCGTCGTCGCCCCCGAAATAACGTCACGGAATTGCGTCGTTGGAAGAAGCGAAAATTGCTCCATAGCCGACTCAAAAAACAAGTTAACGCCATAAACAAATACTAAAAATCTTGTAACCGAAATAAGGCGGCACTCTAAATAAGAATTAAAGTAAAATTGCTGAGGTGTGACTCCCTCGACGCGAGGGGTATTAAGGCGGCTCCGTGCGACGATATTCATAAGGCGAAAAATTGTAATAACCTGGCGAATATCAGAATAGGGCGAGCGAGGTGGCAATGCTATGTTATTTATATGAGGGCGAGCCCCTCGTCGTATTTGTTAAGGAAATTGTCTAAATATGCCTGTTGTACTCGCGCGCCCGCCGTGACGCTACACTCCTGTTCCGATGAAACGTTGCCACGACATGTTGTATTCTTTATGAACGTGTACATCATTAACTGTCACTAAATCAACAGGCGAGTTTCTTTTTCACACCGAAAAGCTACAAATAAGTACGCGACTCTAATGTAGTCATGATTCCGATGAAATATTGTGAGGGATTAAGTTTAAAATGTATTAATTACTAAGATTGAAGACGACGCATCCATTTTATGTAAATTCTAAGGCCGCATCCATTTTGAAATCGAAAAATAAATAAGAAAGCTCATTCCGACCCGCCTGATACGGATCAAACAGACTATTAAAGGCAGATGCAATAAAAGAATATGAAACAATAGCAATGTTTCCGTTTAGAGAATAGTTATTACGCGTTCATAATTCTTTTTCGTGTTTCCCGAATTAAAACAATTGCCTCGAAAAACTGTTTTGATCCGAATCGCTCGAAAACGAACGCCACATCCAGCATAATAACAGTGATTGTGTGAATCGAGAATTAGATCTACCAGAGGGGCATAATTTAAAGGAACCAGCAATTATTTTTACTCAATAATCACTATTAATTATTTTTTTAACGATTCGCTTCGTTTCATTGTAGCTTTGAGTTAATTTGCGTGCTTGGAGCTTTTTTGTTTTACTTGAGTTGTAGGTGCAATTACCTATAATTTTTTGTTTTCACGGTGTACTTATTTTGTATTTTATTTTATTGAAAAACTTCAATATCTACAGTATTAATTGGTTTTAAAGGCTTCAGTCTCTTAATTTTCAATTCTGCATATAAAGGAATTATAAAAATATGTTATATAAAAAGGGATAAAAAACATTTTTCAACAACAATACTTCAAATATTATTTCCAAGAAATAAACAAAACATCGTAACAGACAGACGGGCAGCACCTGCCCGATCTACCTGTGCATGCACCGAATAAAGGCAGGACCGCGAAGATGTTCACTTCTCACGATAAATCACTCGGAGTTTTTCTCCGCAGAGACACCTCGTGTTTTATGTGCGCCTGGTACTACGCTCCGAATGTCGGACCCTTTTTGTTTTTTTCCCCCACTTTTATTATTTATTTTTATTTTTATTCCGAACATTAAAATTGGATTTCGTATCAAACTCTCAAAAAACTAGCGACGGACCGATACGCGTCAGTTTTTGTACGATATTTTTTACGATATAGCTGTTACGCACAGGAAATGTTGAAGTTATTCCTACATTAAATGAAGTAAGTGGGTTTACAACATTTTGCAACAAACTTGAACGTGTAGCCACTTTTATTTTATTTCACGTTGAAGAGACAAAAATCCACCCCTACCAAGATAAAGTCATACATTTCATAGATATACGTAATGAAATGGGATCGACCATGTTATACTCGGCTATAAATGGTGAAGTCTTTGGCACAATGTATGATTTATGCATGCATTTAAGTCTAACTGGTTCTGACAAGTCTTATCACACTCGACCAACCCATCTGGCCGTCACCGACTCATTGTAGACCATCTTATCAACTCCAGATTGTATTGGAGTTTTCCCTTAAGTGACAAGTGTTACAAATTAGAACCCAAGAAACAACAGAACAAAATTACAATCCAATTGATGAACACCCAATTTCTTAGTCGGTTAAAAACGTATAGGACAATTGTTGTAAAACAGAAATAGATGTGACAATATTGACATACTGACATTGAGATTAAAGTAGAAATTAAACATGCAGTTCAACTGATGGTCACTTACCATCAATAAACAAGCAACCAACTCAATATAGAACAGAAGTCCACCCCTCTCATTGACGTACGTGATAAGGGACGGACGTAACATTAAACAGAACATAAGTCTAGAATTCTACTTGAAGCCGAAAACAGATGAATTGTCCTTTCTGAAGCTTAAGGTGGTCGACACGTATGTAAATCTGTCGCCAGTCACAGCGTTCTATCGAAACGCAAGAACTGCATCACGATAAAAATATCACACCTATGTTTATCCAAACCTAACCTAACCTAACCTCTCAAACAATACTACCACATTTTTAACAACTTACCAAATTTTGAGAATTAAATACCTAATTTTCAATTTTCTATTGAATTTCGTTATTTTTTTTATACCAACCAAACTGAACCAAGGTAACCGAAATCGAAAATCTCCCATTGCGCCATCCGCCACACATACCACTACATAAATTGAGTCTGTATAAAGCAATTTGGTTAATGGCCCGCCCTGAGCTCCACTTGTAGCGGGTTCGATCCCATCGATCCAACCGACGGTAATTACCTAATGTTTGAAGCCTACGTATGTATCTGTATGACGTACCAAATTTGATACGTTTTAAGGCGACGAGGCAGCGGTTCTCAAGTGTAACGTTGGTTACATTTCTTGATTACTTATAGATTTGTAGTTTTGCGGAATCGAAAATGTTTAGTATCACAGGGTGGATATAATTAGGGTTACAAGTTTTTTTATATAGTATAGTAAAGTACTTTTTTTTTTGTTTTCGAGGGGGAAACCTTCAAAAGGTACCCATTGTCGTGAGAGCGACGCTGGGTTATGTGAGATTCTTACCCACTAAAACCCCCCCGCTGGCCGTCATCAGCATTGGAAAGAGGACTTCGGGATCTTCGGAGGGACGCAACCAGGGCCCTTTTAGCGCGTTACCCCATCGGGCTCCACCCAGATGAGCAATAAGCTCATCTCGCCATCTGGTGTTTACGATGGTATGCGACCACACATGTCGTCGTCCTTCCCGGGGTCGTAGGCCGGACGGTTCGAGCTCCCACTCTTGACACCCGCAACCCCGGAAGCCCCCTTTTTGTCGCCTCTTACGACAGGCAGAGGATACCGTAGCCCTATTCTTGTCCCGGAACTGCAGGGACAAAGAGACTTGTACCCAGCAGGGGGACTTAAAAGGATTGCAGCAATTTGTTATAATACGGAATATCTATGAACTCACTTCAGCATGTTGAGTCACTGTGGTATTATGTAATCTCAGAAGGTTAGCGTGGGGCGCAACAGTGCAAGCATGCATTTCAAAGCATGATTTTCCCAAATGTTTAATCTTCTAATAATTTGAGGAGGTTAGATCCTGTGTGTTTCGACTTTAGACGCAACAACGTCATATCTAATTATGCTTAATAACAGCAGTGTTAAACGCTGCTGTATTCTGGGTCGAAGGTTCTGGGAGACATCTACTTAGGGGTATAAATTTGCGCAATAAATTGATGTTAAATATTGTGACAAAATATTTTGAAAAAACAAACAACAATTTTGTTTTCAAAAGCTCACCTGTCTCGATTTAGTGTAGCAATATTGTTGTGTAGCAGTATTGTTTGCAAAAAGCAAACACTAAGTTAAAGCAGTTAAGCGTGTAGAACACAGACCTGTTGAAATACATGTCTGTGGTGTAGAATGAATAAAATTTGGCTAGCTCAAAATTTTAAGCAGTACTTGATATCTTGTAGTATTTTAAAAAAAATTACCTCAACTATGACTTTTCAGAAAAGCTAAGGAATTGAAAACATTTGGTACTTTTTTCTACTTTGGTGGATATTCTTAAAACTCAAGGTCGCACTCTGGTCACACAGCAATTAAAATATATGCCAATGTATAATAGTAAGAAAAAAAATATTTTCCGAAAAAATTGGCCGTATTTTACCCTATTAAAGGCTCCGACGCAATCACCAGACACCCTGTATATATTATTTTGACATTACAAACAGTCACTTCAATTTAATTTATTTATAGATTGGCATTATTTGGAAATGGTATTTTTTTTCATATCGCATTTTATAATTATTTAGTCAATCTGAAGCAACATTTTTTGGCATTCCTTCAGCGTCAGTTTCGGTCGAAGGTTGTATCGATCGGCCTTCGGCTTCCCCCAGAATTATACTTCCGGTTAGACACTAGTACAATGATATCTTTTATTACAGGATGGAACTCTGTATCTGGAATATCGTAACGCTTACGAAAGGTGGATACCGATAAATGATAGTAACTATTGCGTTGACTACGAATTGCAGGATGAAGAGCTTTCAAGTAATTTCAAATTCCTATGCAACATGGTCGGCGATCCTCCGAAAGGAACTAATGCGTTTTTCACTGCTGGTAAGAACATTATATAATAGAGATAGCGATTATAAAGAGAAAATAGAGTTTAAAGCATAGTTTAATCTCCTAGACATGCCTTATTAAAATCTTAGATGCTGTCGCCCTTTTAATAGTCTATGCGGATGACATACGTATCCCTTTGTAGCTTCTCTAGTACTTTAGTATCTCGAAGATTAAGAGATTGTCATTTGAGTTCCTTGGTGTGGCAACGCATCTCTGTTCGACTTTTTGTAACCCCTGTTCCATATGTAGGTGGTGTTTGCAAAACATCTCCTCCGCTCAAAATCAAAATCCACGTAGAATCCGATCCGTAATCAGATCCACCTGAACGATCACTAATTTACTGTCAAAGACATTATGATTCGATGCAAAATAACAAACTCTCTAATAAATAATTTTGAGCGGGTTAAATGCTTGCAGGGTGTTTAACTGTTAAGTGATTAATATAATTAATTCTCCATCGAACACAACGCCTGTTTTATTGGAAATGTCTAAAATTCGGACGAAAATAGTTTCATCGTGCAATTTGTAATGTGTATTATTATTCGTTATTCTGCTACTGCACTGACGCATAAAAACTTGGATACTATCGTGCTTATGTGCACTTCGACCTTATTCACAGTTAAAAATAATGGACTCATGTTATTCAGTTAGCTAGAGTCACCTATAGACATTATACTCATCATGATGATTTCCCTCTTCTCTAAAACATATTATGATAATATGTGATACTTGCATATTAGAAAAAAAATCGGGATTAGATCTTTTGGGATTGTTTTTAGAGAAATCCAAGACATAAAAAAATATCGTCAGAAAACTTGAAAAATTGACATCATCAACAGCATTAAATATCGCACTCTAACAAAGGTAATAAGAAAAAGATCCCAAGTAACTCTCAAAGTAAACAACATGAATTAAATCCTCTGCGAGAATTTAAACACCCAAAATGAAATACAGATTTTTTATATCGCGTGCGTAGGAAAAGTTACATCGATGAAATATTCCTTTGCAGCTTTATGTGTTTCCTCGGTGTTTCTGATACTGGTGCTCATAGTGTACCTGATGCTGCCTGGCTTGAGGAACTTGGGTGGCATGGTTCTAATGGCGTACGTCTTCAGCCTACTGTTGGCTTTCATAAACCTGGTCATCATCCAGCTTGGAGAACACGCTGCGGAAGTTTGTGTCAGACTAAGTAAATATATTTGTACATACATATTATTATACATATTTTTGATGTAAGAATTAAGGCTGGCGAACATTGGGGCAGGCCGCAACGCATCGCAACAGAGAAATCCGTCAATATCATTTTAGTACATTTTGTATGAACTGCAACGTCAAACAACACGATTAATATACGATGCGATGCGATGCGGCCTGCCGCGGCTATTG
>DWNY01002824.1:0-10596 GCA_018250635.1 Telegonus apastus | reverse complement strand
GGGTATGTCACATAGCCATAACGGCAGTAGCATAGTAAAATAATTTTACTATGGCAGTAGGCTCTTGCCATAAGGTTGAGTGCACGCTTGTTTGCTGTCCAAATTGCAAAAAATATATAAATTCAGACATAAGTGTTATTAATGAACGCCCGTCAATGATCTTGAATCGCTTATTATTTTTGTGTAAAGCTTTTTATGAAAAAATCCTTTAATATTTAAAGAAATCTACACTTAGCATTGATTCTATCATTTTATTTGTACCACTAGATCCTCAGGACGACATGTGGTATGGCGCTGGAATTGCTGCAATGCCTGCTGGTCAGTTATTGGTGAGTTGAAGAACTGTTTAAGATTCTGTTGGATTCTTCTAAGTTGCTTCCATATCAGAAAAACCGTCATTGAAGACTTTTTCACCAATTTTTTGATAAAGATAAAGTTGAGAATACAGTTCGTCTGATGGTAAGTTGTCTCTGTCGCCATGGACATCCAATCACATAGAACGAAGGGTTTTTATCAGATATCAATTACAGATACCATGCGACTCCTGAGGACTAAGATGTTGGGTTTACATATTTATATGAACCGGCGACCACACCCTTTCAAGAAAACACGAATAGTGCTTCACGGTAGAAATAAGTATGGCGGAGGTTCCTCCCCAATCGAAAAATTAATGTGGTAATAGTAACTCTCGGTCGAAAGATTGGTGTGACGGTGGTACCTCCTTAGTCGAGAAATTTAACATAGATATGTGATATATGATAGACTCAAGCAGATGACTCCATATCTGTTACAAGGGTCACTGCTCTAGCTACTAGTATACCTACTGGCTCTTTTATAGTTTGGAACTTTGAAGTAGCAAACGAGCATGCAATCCATCTGATGGTAATTGACCACTGTTACACAGAGGTATCTGTAATCAACCCAAATAAAACTAAAGTCCTACCTAAGTTTGACCACAGATGCGTAACTACCCCTGAGGACTAATTCGGAACGCCTCTGATAAGTATGTCATCCTTACCACACTTTCAGACCAAAATACAGCAGCGTTTAACACTGCAGTTATTTTACAAAAATAATATAGGCTATAGCTTGAACTTTACTAATTATGAGGATAAATCTGAATTCGATGGATTTTTTGCAGATCTGCGCTCCTCGCTGGAGCATTCCACACGAAAGATATTTATTAATGTTTGGCGCCTGTTTTACTCAATTTCAAAGTCAAGTAAGGGAGCTGCAACCTCTAATGGATGGAAGTAAGATTTTCTGTAATACTAGATGACCAGGCAAACGTTATTTTATCATTTGGTTTCGGAAGTTTGAACAATTGGCGATAGTGCCGTAGTTTTTGGATTTTTAATTTTATTGCGCGGACTCTAATTATGTTTTGAAAATTAAATTAGCCTAACTTAGCTATCTGTCAGTCAAAATCCTGTCAAAATTAGTTCAGCCGTTTCGAAAATTACCCGGAACAGACAGACAAATAAAAATTTTATGTGAATTCAGTAGTAACCTTTAATGATTATTTGTTATTTCATCTCATACGCATCAGCAATCTACCTCTGGTAGGACTCTAATGTTATCTGGGGTTGACTATAGATATTCATGGACGGCAGTGACCACTTACCATCAGTTAATGATTTTATTATTCGTAGGTCGTCTTAATTACAAAACCGATGGAAAACGTGAGGATTACCGGAAATATGATCTCATACAGCCTTACTTCTCATATGGACAAGCTGGGATGTCGGTCAAGGTGACGGAAGCTAACACAATAATTATGGGAGCACCTTCCCTTCTTCAATGGGCTGGTAAGATCTCAAGCCATGGTTCTAGTATGGACGGATCACGGAATGAGACGTTTTTCAATTGATTCTTTTGGAAATTGCGTGCAGTGCGTAGTTGTCGCACCCGCAACTAACATACTTCTTCTTAATTGATTCTTTATGACTGAGGGCTGCGACCATGGTTTTGGACCATTTCCATGGTACATTACCATCTTTAACAACGCTTGTTCATCGTGTTTGTGATTTTCTTCTACTCTGTATGCCACTTGACCAATGATTATCAACTTCCCTAAGTTTCGTCGTAAGTTGTCGTAAGTCTCGTCGTGCCACATGTCGTCAATCCATTATTGTCCCACTACTGGGCACGGCTCTCCTCTCAGAGTGAGAGGGCTTTTACTTCATATACCTTCAAAACTTTTTTTTAAAGAACGGTGTGCAGGTTTCCTCATGAAGAATTTTAGAAAACGTTGCATGCATATCGTGGACAACCGACACACATACATACATATTTATTATGAAGTTACAACTTACATTTTAGACTACTTTCGTCTTTAAGTCTTCTTCAAAATTGCTGTTACAGGCGGTATATCCGAGTTCACGTTCAATCCTGGCACCAATGACGTGTCATACAACAGCATCACAACGAATCTATACAACACTCTAGATGTGGGACCTGATGAATATTTTGGTAATTTTTTTATTATAATTTACAGTTCAACTGCTATGCTAAGTGCAGTTGCAGACCAGTGAAAGGTGGTGGAACTCTATGTGATTCATCTCTATGGTCACTATGGTAAGGGAAAATCTTCAGGGGTAGCAACGCGCCTGGTTTCAACCTTAGCTAGGACTTTAATCTTATCTGGAGCTGATTACAGATATTCATGTGTGGCTGTTTGCTACTTTCAAAGTATAAAATGGCAACTATAAAAAACTACGATACTAACTATAATATAAATTATACCGAAACGATTATAAACTAAGTTGCTACACAAATAATACGGGGATGAAGTAAATTAGTTACTTAGTTTCTAACTTAGTTACTCATTCAGTACAATTATGCTTCTTTGCTATAAACAGCTTTATTTCAAAATTATCTCAATCGAGTTTTTCTTTCAGGATATAGTGTAGATTCAGGTATATTTGATGCAACCAACACGGTTTTGTATGTAGCTGGAGCTCCCAAATCTTATGGAGGACACGGGCAGGTACAGTCGGTCAATTGTTTTTATTATATTTGAGTTCTTATTAGTAGATTTTCAAAAAATCAAATCAAACTGTCATCGTCAAATTGATGAGATGTTGAGAAGGATTTAATGAGTTTAATGTAAATGACGTCTGAATAACGTAATTGGGTCTTGTAAATTTATACAGGGTATTTATTATTTTTACACAGCAACCATGTATTGTCTAAGCACGTGATGAAATGCTCTCGGTATTTTTTATGTTATGGTAGTAGCAAACCAGCATGCAACCCGCCGGATGGTAAGTGGCCACCGCCAATGGACATCTGTAAACAGCCCTAAATAAGATCACAGTCCTACCTGAGGTCGGCCCTGTGGCCGATGATTTTACAGTTATAGATGTTTAAACTTAGTCCTTTATTAACTAGGCCCATACTAATGCTAAAATCCATACTAATGCAAAGATTACTGGATCAATGTAATTTGTATTGATTTTGGCAGTCTATTTGTAGTTTTTTTGCAGGTTTTAATCTTTCAGCGACCTGTGAATGAAAATGATCCTCTCGATATTAAAGCGAAAGTACATGGGCCTCATTTGGGCTCGTATTTCGGTGCCAGTGTATGCTGTGTTGATGTCAATGGGGATGGAGTGGTAGATCTGTTGGTGGGTGCACCTACCTACGTCGAGGCTGATGAACTGGTTTACGATCAGGGCGCTGTATTTGTGTATTTAACTGAAAGACGGGTACGTATTTTTTGAATAATATAAAGAAAAAAAAAGGTTTTTTTTTATCGAAATACGCTACACTGACAGCAGAAATCATTAAATTACAAAAAAAACAATAGGTGTAAAAACACCTACATTAATAGATCAGAAAACAAATTACTATTAAGTGATACCATTATTAGGTATTAATGAAAAATGATAAAAAATAAGATACGAGTAAATAATTTTGTTTGTAAGTAACAGATTATATTTCATATAGAAAACACTTACAAATTGAATGAAGAATATTTCTTTTTGTTTATTTGTAAACATGTAAATCTTATACAGGGTACAACTTTTATCCTCCAAGATGCAGGATATGTAACTGGATCACAAAAAAGTGGAGCTAGTTTTGGTAGAACAATTGCTGAACTAGGTGATATAGATGAAGATGGATATAATGGTAAAAAAATAGAAGATATCAAATTCAATGGTTCTAGAAAATAAATATATCTATACATAGCACACAGAATATCGCAAAATCTGCTCGTGGTGAAATCTAAAGACAAATAACAATGTGCTAAGTTAACGCATTTAATATTTGAACGATTTATTTAATACAAATAAACTGGCAATACCTAAATATAGATTGTGTAACGTGGCTAAATCTTTTATAGGCAACTGCATTTGTTATTACAATAAAATACCGCTTTATATCACGAATCTCACAGAACGTAAGTTTAAACAAGTCATCAAACAAACGCTATTTAGAAAAGCGTATTGTAGAACAAGTGATTACTTGTCCAATATTGTGTGGTTTGAAGCCCCTCTAGCTCCACATGCTTTAAATTTAAATCTAAATTGTAACATGAAACTTTTTTAAAATATGTGTGTTATGGAGTTTCTTTCGCCGCTTCTTCTCCATAACATCATTGACGTTCAAAAACAATTCTGTATGAATCTACTTAGATTAACATATTTTTGACTTTGATTTTTGATACAGTTAAATAATAAAATACGTGTAATCTTAAAGTAGGGTAACACAAAATAATCCAATATTTTTCAGACATTGCTATAGGAGCGCCATGGGAAAATGATGGGAGAGGAGCAGTATATATTTATAGAGGAGGTCCTACAGGACTCAAGGACGAATACGCTCAGATAATAACCGTACAAGGAGCTAAGGGTTTCGGTATATCGATATCAAAAGGGCTTGACGTTAATAATGATAATTGTAAAGGTACACTCGAGCTTTGTAAATGCAATATATTTTTGTTAAGAAGTGAAATTCATAAAATTCCTGGTATAATCCATCGCGATGAAGGCGGTATAAACGCGCTTGGGAAAGGCAATGACCAATTTGTCTTCCTTAACACACCTATCTAACCAGAAAATAGTGATCCTAAAGACTGTCGTTATAAAATACTATTCGGAACTCTAAGGATTCTATCGGCTATAAATACCACCTAAGTAGATAATAATATTGCTCATGCATTCAAAAAGCGATCTAAGTTTATTATTCAATAACACACACTTAGGTAAAATCATTTGGTTTACGACATGTTGATAAATAGTAACAGGAAAATAATTTGGCTGACAAATTATTTATTGTTATTTAGTATTATTTATACCTTTATACTAAACATATTACGTACATTGCAATTATTAAGTGAATTACAACTGTAATTATGTAATCTTTATTAATTTGCTTTAAATATTATTTACACATCAAAATATATTTCAAACAGGTTATCAAAGGAGTTCTAAACACTATCTTAGAAATGGCTGGTAGATATGAAATATATTTCCCGTTGTATATGTCTATGAAGTCCGTGAGTTAATTTACGTAGTTTTTCGAAAACTTTCTTTCGATATTTAGATTTGACGTCCCGTGTAGCGTAGCGGTCACCATACCGGTCTGACACGCATGTTCCAGGTTCGATCCCCGGCCATGCAGATATCTGAATGATGAATCTAGATTTCTGATCTGGTTCTGGATGTTTGTGTGTCCATGGCACCCATGACATAGGAGAAAATCCTACTGTGGGGCTATGAATGTAGAAAGGGTTTTATTTATCCATTAAACGGATGGATGAAGATCGACCCCCCTTCGGATCTGAGACTATCACTTATATATTTGATTCCTCATCCATTTGTTTATTGTTTGCAGATTTAGCAGTAGGAGCTTACGAATCGGGTTCTGCATACGTTTTCAGGTGCATTCCAACAATGCAGGTGTTGACCGAAATTATAGTGGATACCACAAATCTACAGCTGAACGCTACTAATCTAACTGCTGTGTTCTGCATTATTGCACCTCCAAAAGTAGCATGGCCTTTTGTTTCTATTAGTAAGTTGTTTTATTTTTTTGGAATTGATAATATTACTAGGTAGTGTTATCTATATGATGGTTTATTTTAAAACATTTATTCATTTCATCTCTTTCGCATTTAGCAACACATCTGAAAATAGTATAAGGTAATTAGATTTCGTAGCTTCGTTGATTTTCTGGTTCAATATAGTGTTTGGTATTGGTGTGTCTATTGATATACATATTATGGTTAAAATCTTACGATTAAAATTATAAAATTATTAACACGACGGTTTTAAATTTACAGATATCAGTGCTAAAATAACAATAGATCCGGAAAGGAATCGAACCAGACTTTCCGGTAAATCTGAATATAACGTTTATATTCAGCCAGGCATGAAACATTGTACTAGTAGAACTATTGAAATTGTGGTAAATATAAATTTTAATCGCTACTCCCCGAATTTTTATCTAAATGTAATTTTCTATTAATCAACCCATATAACGGGTTTCGACTCAGAGATTCAAATCGACGTTACGAAACTAAAACATTATAATTTTTATACTTACCTATTTTTTTTTTCTAAATTCGAGTATAACATTATGATGTCAGTCTCAACTTAAAATGTTAAATACTTTTTTTCAGTCACACAACGAATTATCAACACCCATACCAATTAATTTCTTTTTATCTGTAAATCATGTTATGAAAGGTAAGTAGTAATTAATTTAAATAATGTTTTAATCAAAATAAGATTGATACAAATTATACGTTTACCAATCGGTCAGAACCTAAGGGTTCTAGCCGATTAGTAAAGCCTACTAAGAGACATAAACTCCTGCGTGTTCTACCGGCCTTACAATCGTGAGTGTTCCGGCGAACTCTTAGATCTGCTACCACGTCACATTGCTTCCATTGCACCTCTCACCGAAGAATAAGGTTCATTTGTATTAACTGCAATCATGACGGGCCTCCACAATTTAACCAAAACACAAACGAACAAGATTTCTAATAAACTTTTTACGACATGGTACTCTTTAACAAAATTTCAAAATAAGTTCATGAAAGCGGTCGACGCCCTGCTAACTCCTCTGGTGTTGCAAATCTTTATAGATATCATCCAGACCCCGGTTTACCATATGGCTTGATTTCCATTAAAATTACAGTGTACCAAATACAGGAATCATATAATAATCTTAAAAAACTACCAGAATTATCAACTATATCATATTCTTATACTACGCATGCGCTTTCTTCTAGATGATTCATTATTTTTCAATAAATTTGAAGCAAGATTATCCAAAGATTCTGTTCTACATTCTTCTCTCAATATCCAAGTATTAAAGGATTGTGGAGGTGATATGATTTGTAAGCCCTTGTTTATTATGTCCTTGAAACCTTTGATCAGGTGAGTTTAAATGCTTGTCCGTCCTAATATAATTGGATTGTCTAATATATACTTCTTCCATATAAGTCAATAGCCATTTCAATACTTTTCAGAGTTGAGCTTAAATTTTCGCATTCTCAGTTCTAACGCAAGTTTTTAATATCAACATATTTTTTAAACAATCTGACATAAGTAATTTATGTTTTCTCCTTTTACTGTATTTTCGATACGTCAATTGCCTAATCATATAAAATCCATTTCAGTCCATTCGTTCCAGGATTACATGAGAAACTTGGATTCACGGTTACACTTTTAAATAAAGCGGAACCAACATATGGTGCTAAAGTATATATACAATTACCATCGAGTCCAACAAAAGTACCAGAAGCTTGTAACTTTAAAGAACTAAACGTTACTTGCAATGTTCCGTCAACTTTGTATGGAGGCAAATATGTTTCATGGAATTTTGAGATGGAATACGCGTATAAAGCAGCACTTCACAAAGAATTGAAAGTAGTAGCCAGACTTGAAATTCTTTCTGCAACAGACGACGTTGAAAGTAAATTCGAAGAGTTGACAATCCTTATAACGCCAAAAGCTAATTTTAGCATAAGTGGGTAAGTAAAATTGTTTTTGCTTATAATTAATATGGAGATAATATAAGAACAGAAACATCTACATCAAAACATATATATTTTAACTTTGCATAGGTTGTAAGATAATAAATCAATGGTACAGTTTCAGAACACCCAATAACACAATAATAGTTACGAGAGAAAACTTTAACAAGGAGGAAAGGATTAATTTTTCACATTTGTTTGTGGTAAGTTCTTGTAAATAGTTGGGAGTGTCCCGTTGGTATGGGTCAAATGTTCAAATAGTCATATGGCGCTAGGCAGTGACAACGAATGTTTATGAGCGACAGTGACTCGTGATCGAAACTCAGCCGCTCAATCGGTGATATCGAGGTTCAAATCCCAGGCACGCACAGCGCCCTTCTGATTTTCAAAATTACATGCCTGTTCGAGATTAATTACCACTCACTATAAAGGTGAAGAAAAACATAGCGAAAAAACGTCTGAGAGTTCTTTAAAAAATAAAAATTCATAAGAGAGTGTGAATTTTAACAATTTGCACTTGGTCAGTGCGTTGGACTACTTATATAGCCTACACCCCTGTTATTGTTATGAGAGGAGATTCATGTCTGACAGTGGGAGAGTAATTGGTTGACGAGTGCACAATTGCATTTCTTGAACAGTTGACATGTATCGTCATGCATGCATCCACCTCTATTTCAAAAACATTATTAGGTATTATTCTTCAAGTTATTTTACTGTCAACAGGCAACGAATGGTGGTCCATCAGACTGGTACGGTATCCCAGCGCGATTCATACTCCCAAATCAGGTTAGCAACATCACATAATCATAATCTACATATTTTGCGTCATATGTGTTACATTTTTACAGAAGCATGAAACCCTGAAGGGCATAGTAATTAAAGTTAAGCTTAAGAATAAACATTGGCTAATTATTGGAAAAATTAAAAGTTTACAATTTTCATACGCTAGCATTACAATTAACAATTTAAATAAAATAGAGGATATTGATGCAAAAAATAATCAAAATAATAAATAATACAAAACAAAGTAATTTCTGATTGGAACATGTTATTGTAAAATTATTTTACAATAAAATTTTAGTATAAAGCATATCTTTTAGGTAGAAATGTCAGGACCAACCAAAGTTGATGGCTGCGTCGGAGATAACATCATTAACTGTACTTGGCGAGCCAAGGAATCGGTGCAGATTATTTTACCATTTAGTTTTAATCTGAAGGAACATGGTAAGTCCAATGACAAATGTATTTTGATGAAACCACATCGACAATTGATTTTTTGTGAAATTAAATTTCCAGATTTTCCCATACACGCACATTTCAAGTAATGATCGAAATGGGTAGATAATTTATTCAGTGAATGTCAAAAATGCATTCTCTTAAAAATTAACCCTTTCTTTTAGTTGACCCTTAGTATAAGTTTTCACTAACCCTTATAGTTTTGGATTTCCCCTTTCATGGAGGCTTGAAAAATTTAGACTGTATATAGGCCTAAAGAAAAATTCAGGAGCAACAATAATATTTTTAACCGAATTCCCAAAGAAAAGAGGTTATCGTCACTTAATCCATTAGATCAGATTTTTTTTTTAAATCATCAAGATGCTCTATTAATAATGTCAAAAATTATATCCACAGGAAATATTCTAGAAGAAAACACTAAACTGAACTTAACATCTACATTCCTATTTTTATTGGAAGATAAGACTCAGTGAGTATCTTTAGTACTTTATGTTTATTTTGATTAGAAATAATGATAATAATGCAATAACTAAGTACAACATGTCATGACATTGTCATGTTTTAATTTTTGATAGCAAATACGAGATATAGACTGTAAACGTCCATTATTTTGTAAATGACTTGTATTGCATTATGAAATTAAACCGTAGATTTGATGTAAAACTTTACGCTAAGTTATGATTTTTGGTAAATTTAGCGATTAAAAAATTAAGTACTTAACGTTACTTTCATCATTATCACCGCTTTGTCAGATGACTTCATTATGTAACTTAACACTAATCATTTAATGGTAATCTTTTCCATTTACAACTACTTCATTACAATTTACACACCATCTTTATAAGATATTTTCTCATCTTTGTGAATAAACCTATTCTCTTTCCAGTATTTTATTTTTAATATTTGTATAACTTTAGCCACTCACTTTCTACCTTGCTATTATACTTTATACTAATCTGTGGTCTACGGTGCCGGTTAGCAATATAATAAGACTTTTTTTGTTAACTTGTAGTTAAGTAAACCTTGTTGTTACTTGTTTGTTGACCCCAATAAAGTAAAAAAAAAAAATCTTTTAACAACAAAGAAATCTTACACTTTTTTTTATTTTCAGAAACCTATCAATAACAACCACTCTGGTTCTAGAGCCAGCCCAACCTATATGGCCTCTGATAGTAGCTTGTTTAGTTGGAATCATTTTGCTAGCAGCTATTGCATTCATTTTGTATAAGGTAAGAATTATTTAAAAGATTTCATTGTCATCAAGTTCTACTTTACGAAGATGTTTAGACTACATTAGTAGTATTATTTTTCGATTGTGCTGCATTAGTAACTATTGTTTGACTTGGGTATACTCGGTATTACCTACTGTT
>DWNY01002823.1:0-10597 GCA_018250635.1 Telegonus apastus | reverse complement strand
AACCTTGTGTATATGCAGCCCACCTGATGGTAAGTGGCCACTGTCGCACTTGGATATCAGTAATCAACCCCATATAAGATCACTGTCCCACCTGAGGTCGGCCACAGATGCGTTGCTACCCCTGAGGACTAAGATGGACTGCCTCGAATATCTGACACACATACTATTACCACACCCTTCAAACCAGAACACACTAACGCTTAACACTGCTATTACAAGGATGGGTTAGATGTGACGGTGGTGCAGCCGGAGTCGATCACGAAGGTTTCTACATTTGAATTGGAGAAACCAGGAGCATGCTCCACCAATCGGCTGCAATGCACATTCGTGAAAGGAATGTTAGTATTACTTACACGAATTGTTTAAAAAAATGAGTTAATAACCTCTTTCCTTTGGGAAGTCGGTTAAAAAAATTAAGGTGTATGTTCGGCCATGCTCATTAACAGAAAGACTTGAAACATAGGTACAGTTTTTTGCAGCAAAATCGACAAGATATTCTGGAGTCTACGGTACATGTTATTACTTACCACTGAAATTAGCTTTTGTAATATAAGCATATTATAGAATCTTACAACTCGATAAGAAACAGACGAACATTATGCATCCGTTACATTTTAATTATTAGTACGTCGTGGCTATATTAATAAAAAACGAACATCGTACAGTAGTCGTTAGGTGTAAATAATGTTTTTGAAAGGGTCGTCTTTAGTGTAACTGAAACAAAATATTGTATTCCGTCATAAGGGAATTCTGTTAAGTTTAAAGTCGCCTTGTTCTAGTGCCTTTTAAATTGTTTAAATTTATCTCAAAAATATAACTAACGACCTGCGTGGCTGAGCGGTCACCATACGGTTTCACACGCAGTGGACTCCGGGTACGATCCTCGGCCAGACAAAATCTGAATTGTGAATTTGGATATCTGGGTCTGGGTGTTTGTGTATTCCATGGCACGACACAGGAGAAAATCCAAATATGATGATGTGAGTTTAGATAGTTCTTTTTTTTATGTATAACACATATATGATATATGTGTTTTTAATACTAAAACTTTACGGGCAACCTGATGGAAGGTTCTTTTTATATAATTTTGAAGCAAACGAACATGAAATCCACCTGGTGGTAATGGCCACTACCGCCCATGGACATCCTTAATCAATCCCACAAAAGTCCAGTCCTACCTAAGGTTGACCACAGTTGCGTTGCTACCACTGAGGTCTAAGTTGGAATGCTTCGGATAAGTATGTCTCCCGTAACGCACCCTTCAGACCAAAACACTGCAGCGCCTAACACTATTGTTATTAGGAAAAAATAGGTGTGGCGGTGGTTCTGCCGGGATCGAATCACAAGGAATTCCAGTTTAAAAGAGACACCGTTTTATACACCACATTGCAACCCATTTGCAACACCGGAGGAGTCGCCAACTATATAATTTGCAACAAAAATGAATGTACAGTCCTATTTATTTTAGTGCAGCATGTCTGCCTATATACTTCCTATGCTATATTTTTAGGGTTCCGTACCCAAAGGATAAAAACTGAATTATTACTAAGCCTTCGCTGTTTGTACGTCTGTCCGTGCGTCACAGGGCTTTATCTCTTGAACTATAATAGGACTTGGAATTTTAACAAAATGTGTATATGTATGGCCGCTATAGCAACAAATACTAGAAATATACAAAAGTTACTTATCAATAAAATGAATATATTGTTTTTGTTATAACAAAAACAATATATTCATTCCGATTCAGACAATCCGCCAAAGGTATAATTCTACCAATTCGCACTTGGCTAGCATGGTGGATTATGACCTAATCCTTCTCTGAGAACCATTTGCTGGTACGGAGCCCTCCATGACCGAGCTCCACTCGCACTCGGCCTATTGTATTTTTATATTTTTTTGTAAGTATAAAATTTAATGACAAAATGCACCTATCTCCCGTTCTTGGTGCGGAAACTTAATTTAGGGCTTAAATAGCATCCGGCGGCGGGCGTAATTAATAACGATTACCCTTTAGTGCTTCCAGCTTAAACATGAATTAATTAAGGCTTTTATTAACAGAATTGCCTTTGTAATTACACGGCTGTACCTCAATTGTTTACTTCGTTTATAATTATAAGATTAGGTTTATATTTATTACTAGCTGACCAGGCGAACGATGTTCTGCCATTTAGTATTAGAAGCTTGGCCGTGAGTCAGTGACGTTTGTACCAACAATACGCCATCTAGTCCACTACGGTAGAACTGTTATGTTCAAGTACGTACGTAATTCGACGTAAGATTAGTTACTTTTGATTTTAAATATTGATATACTTTTGATAGAGTGGCTTTATTTTTATGAAATAACGCCTAAATGTTAAGATAAGATTCGTACTAGGAATATATCTGCATTTCCATGAATTCAATCCCGTTGTTTTGGCGACAAGTATACACACGTACAGCGAGCGCGAATTACATTCTTATTATATAAACAGATAAGTAAATTACAATATGAGTTACTAAAATTGTATATTATTTCACGGCGTAAAGTTAATGCCCGAGCGCAGCGGAGGTGCTAAACGCCGTGCTATAATCGACAACTTGAGAGACGAATATTGTATAGTATTTTATAGCACATGTGACATAAACCTAATGTCATTTAAATGTCATTATGAGTTTGAACATTGACATAATTTATTGTCAACTAAGCAATTTAATATGTTGCACAGTGCAAAAATTGCTGTTTAGGTTGCGGAAAAGCGTGCGTAAAGTGTGTATTAGGTCACAATGTGCTATAAATGTCAATTTTTGATGCTTCTAATTATCTAACCTATCAAAAACTGGCGCAGATCTTAATTTTGCTCTATACTATTCCAATGTGGATAAATACGGTTTTTGAAAGATAAAATGTTAATATTTAAAAAATAAATAACGAGTTTCGACGCAGACGAAACAAGCGCACATAAATAGCATATTGTCACTTAGTCGCAAATTGTCGCAGAAAAGCTGTTGGTTTTCCATTTCCGTTCCAGCGTGTGGAACATAACATATGTATAACATATGATACATATATAGCTGTACAGTGCAAAACAAATAACTGCAAACTGGGAGGTAAATATAGCTGACCTTTGCGACAAGTGGGAGGGTCAGCAGAAACGTGTCTTCATTTGTTGTCACTAAAACGGGATTAATTCTGTCAAGTATTCAATTTTTTTCTGGCTATTCTACCTGTGTGCAGCTGTTAGTAGTATTTAGCAATACTATAAACGTAGACTTAAATGTCTAAAGCGTATATAAGTTTTATCTCAAAAAAGTAAAATAAAAAGTGCTAAAAATATTTTTTTGATTTTTTTGTACCGTCAATCTCAGTGTTACGACCTTAGACAATTTAAGTTATAATTTTATGAATGTTAACTGTACCGCTGCTGAGATAAATTATTTTCTCGGAAGATTTTGCATGAAAACCTGTTGTGTTGCTTAATTCCAAAAAAACCTTTGCAATTTATACGCATCGTATAAATAATAAAAAAATAAGTTTAACTAACCCTTATGTTTATTTTTCTTTATTTCCTTTAGAAACCTAACCTATATTTAGCGTAAAACATTTCATTTCTACAATAATATAACAAAAAATAACAACAAGAACAAAGCAAGCCTAAGTAAACTCGTATAATTTTGTTGACGCTACTCATTTTAAGTCTTGCCTCGGTTCAGTGAGGTGGCACATCTTTTTATGCTAACGGTATATGAGGGTAAATATATATCTTTTTATGCGGACTGTTTTTCATACTTCTAAAGGTATAATGAGTGTGGAAATGGGACGGCTGAAATATGTATGGACAGCTGATGTTTTACGTTTAGATAGAGGTCTGGTACCTTATTTTTCTAATGTTTAAGAATGGTAGCGTTTTAAGGTTTTAGGGTACATTTCCAAGATAGATGTCACAAATTAGATCAGACATCTCAGACCGGTATCATGACCGCTCCGCCGCAATTGTTGTCTATAACAATTAGCGTTAAAACTATAAAATAAAAAGACAAGTGAAAGTGACGTAAAAAGTAACCAACCAATATTATGCGGAGCTCCGCATACTTAACGACTACATGTCTGTTATTATGTCAATACATTGTCGAACTTATTGTTGATCTCATTAAGCATAGAATTTGATGTTACGTTAAATCATGTAATTTATTGGAGAATAGAAAAAAAAGTAACATTATTATATCCTTAGTGGATAAACGTACTAAATCGCCTAGTAACACATAAACAATGAAAATTGAAATTATGTGTACCATAAGATCTAGCAGTTATACAAATAAATAAAATTGTGACTGTTTGTCAAAATTTATCTGTAAACACTCAAGTCTTGATGCAGACAAAGTGGTGAACAAATTCTAGTCTAAAATAAAAGGTACATAAATCAAACTCATACGTACAAGGCTCTCATTTTTATCACATAGATTTGCTATCGCAAATAAAACCATCCATCAAGTGTGCACACAACCACAACCTTTCAGTGGCTCTTTCAACTAAGCATACTTTCTCGAGCTTTTACTAGAAACGTATTCAGTTATTATATGTTTATGACGTTTTATATATTACTAACTGATCGCCGCGGTTTCACCCGCGTTTGAGAAGTAAAATAGCATACATTAATTCTACCTACATTCTCGAACGCATGCGCGTGGTGCACTCGCTAATGTTTTTTTCAAAAATTATAATAGCTTGAGTTAGCCTTAGACCTTCAGCTATCTTACAGTGAAAGTCCCGTCAAAATCGGTCCAGCCATTTAGAAGATTACCTTAGCCAAACGCACAGACAGACAAAAATTCTTATAATCATATTTCTGTTATAGATACCGTATATACTTTCATATGCATGTAGTTAAAAGTTGTTAGTTTGACATTACAAAAACACACTTCAATTTTATTTATTTGTATAGATGTAAGTATGATGCAAATTGTTAATCCAAATCCAAGCGCTGGTTAATCCAAAGGTAAGCTTTCAAAGTACTTCACGGTGAAAAGAAGGTCTTCTGATATAGATGTTGATGATGATGAAGCATTAGATGTCAGGTTTAAGTCTTCTTATTTCTAAAACTTTACCATTAAAGGAATAAAATCAAAATAAAAAAAAAGAAAATATCAACCTAAGATAGACGATAGATACGTTGGTGCTCCTGAGCAAAGGGAAGAACCACCATAGAGATATTATAATAGTAGAGTAGGGAGCCAGCCTAAAATCTGCCCATCGATAAGAAAGAGAGGGCAAATGAGGGTCTACCTGGCTCTTTCTTTCGCTTGTGTAGTTAGACAAAGATAAGTAAGGAGTCTCTCATCTTCCCTATCTTATTATTTGTTGAACTCTAGCACTCACAAGTAGCACTATAATACTTCTATGAGGACCTGGACCACTCACTTAGAAAAATGCGAACAGAGACTATACAGAATATGAATATACAGAATATGTAACAATATTGTGGTCTTTGATCTACTACAAAGTATGAGACTAAAATTATGTAAATCAAATGAAGACATCATATTCTCATAGACTTGCAATAATATTTATGGTGTCAATGACCTGATGCATGTACGTATCTAATATTAGACGTTTCAAATGAAACGCACTGAGATGAATATAGGTTGATGCTGTTTGCTATTTCTCCCTTTGATCCGCTGTTTGATGTATGGAATTATTTTTATTCGCAAAACTAACGCTTCGAAATATTGTATATTTTCTATTTTTGTATATCAATTAGGTATACAAAAAATTGTAAGATATATATTTGTAATCGAAACATTATAATGGTAGATTTCCGTGGTGGTAGAAAGAGAATGCTTTGACCCGGGTGGCGGAGCGGTTACCATACCGGTCTGATACCCAGCGGGTCCCGAGTTCCATAACCGGCCAGGCTGATATCTGAATGATGAATTTACATTTTTGTTCTAGGTCTGGGTGTTTTTATATGGTATCCACGACAGGAAAAAAATCCTAGTGTGAAGTCATGACTGTACAAAGAGTTATTTATTTATAAACCTATTTTAACGTGAAACAGTTTTTGAGTTTCAATGTAAAGGTTACCGGCTTGATATTAATTGACCACCTTAGACCTCGGGAGTAGCAACTCATCTGCGTTTGACTTTATATATCTACCTATATAAAGTTGCTTACAGATATCCATGTGCGGCTCCACTTACCATCAGATGGACTGCGTGCTCGTTTACTACTTTAGAAAATGCTAATCTTTTAAAAAAATAATACTCCGACATTCTGCAAAATTTTCTGGTCTTCAAATGTCCTTGAACTTAGCCGCCCAGGCAATGATTTAAATATAAGTCAATGCGCCCAGGTATAATTCCTCATACTGTAGGTTCCATAAACATTTGCGAATAAGCAGGGTTATAAAACTAAATATGCTTACATGACGCCTAAAATAATCGTAAACAAGGATACTGTACCCAAATTTAGTATAAACAAATTTAGGCACTCGGCTCACTTATAATAATAGGCTTTAGGCATATACTTAAATGTACTAAGTATGTACAATAGTGGCATGACAGTGTATGAGCCAAGTTAGTAAAATGATGTCAAATTGCCTGTTTTCTTTTAACGAAGTAATATGGACTCTTGTGCGAAGTGGAAAAAGCTGCATACATATGAAAACTTTAAACATGTGAAGATAAATTTAGTTCATGTTTGCAATACTCTGGGCAGCCGTTACGGTAACCGGTACTCTACCCTAAACTTCATTATAGAGACCATGTTAGCGATACGATACCAGGTGGTAATACGAATATGTTCGAATGCACAGGTACCACCGCGACAAGTATTTGTGGCGTGAAGTAGTTCCTCATAATAAAGTGACCAACTTAGTCCCACGAATAACACGTCTACAATAAATAATATTAGATATAACTTCTGAATCTGGTTATAAATTTCCAGGAGCGGTAGTGACCACATGATAGTATGTGGTAGGTACACTACGAACTCGTTTTGTACTTAATTCATATAAAGACACAGTGGATTAAAATCGTTTTTTTATGAAATTTATGTATAAGGATATTAAGTCCAAACATTTAACTATTACCATACTGTTATGTCGTTGAGGACGGTAGATAATTATTTCATGTAGAGAACTTTACCCATTGTTCACATTTTATACTTTAGTATATACTGTATACGAAGAGTGATCCTTTGTTGGTAAAATACATAAAGTATTAGTGAAATTTTAGTACGGTCTCGTTCAACGTTCGATCGTGGAATATTATATCGGATACTGAAGTGGGTTCCACACGTAAATGTAAATTGAATAATGATAATGTTTATTCGCTACGTTATGCAGATCAACTTGTATTAAAATTTTCATACAAAAGAAATTATTTTATACGTTATTTATATTACGTAAAAACGATTGTAAAATTTTCAACATTTCGTTTTTTCAACCTAGGGTTTTAGGTTAGTTACTTAAGAGTAAATTTTTAAGGTCTAATAAATTTATCGTCTTTTTCTAAAGAATTTACAAATATTAAGTATGTAATTTAATTCTAGGCTATGTTATGAACGACTCAGGTTTGTATATTTGAATAAAACTTTAATTATGTATCCTAACGCTTTATATACTCGAGCAAGACATCTCAAGATAAAAGAAATATGGCAAGGAATCGAACCTAGAGCCTTTGGAACTGAAATTTGGACAGTGATATTTGGACAGATATAAAGTATTATATTACATATTCTAAAACGTAAAGCACGAAAATATCGTTGATCCAAAAAAAGAACAAATAAAAGCCTTTGACGTCTGAAACGCAGAGACAAAATGCTATTTCATTTTGGTTTATATAAAGGTTCACTCACTCGTAAGATTCAATTTTTACTTGAGCCCTCCAGGCATACAAAATTACGGTTAGGTAAATAAAAATGGTGGTCACAAACACGTATAACACGGGCCAACACAAGCTTCCCTGCGATAAACATACTTAACGATACTTGGCTCTTGTTTTAAGAAATGTTTTGTACTATTCATGTAAAATTTTAACTAAAATTTTATTTGTATTTTATATTTTACATTTTATGAACAATATTTCTGATATTACCGATTGGTTCACACATATGTTACACTTGTACTGCAATAATTGGTCATATTTTTTATTATACGGCGAACAATACAAAGCTAAATAAAAAAATTGCAATATCAAATCATTTATTAGAAATACAAATAAATATTTTACAATAGCTTGTGGATTTTTTTTATGAAATAGCCGATTTATGAAATTAACAGATATTTCCTTTAAAAGAAATATTAAAAAATATTAATAGGGTACCATTACCATTTCACGACCTGGTGGTGTGATATAACCGGTGTTTCGTGTTCGATTCTCGGCCAAGCAAACATTTACAATATAGACTATTCTGAGTCTTCATTACTTCCGTGGCGACAAAAAATCTTTTGTAATTTCGATATTAGCATCATTATTTATAATATACGCAAAAATAACATTGATCCTTTTTTTTTCATACATACTAACAAGCACCCTGTATAACGCAATATTGGCACGGTACGTTACGCATTAAGGGCGCCGGCAAACGCTACATTTTACATCAGGCCAACGCACACTCTACGACAAACACGTTCATTTATACGGATTCGTAAACATCGAAGTGATGTACTGTACACTAGGCCGTCGATATTTATGAATATTTGAATATTTATATTTTGTCATGATTATTCATGTGCTTAAATATTCATAAAATTCAGTGTCGTGTATGCGACTGCATAAAGGCGTGGATGGCGAAATCCAAAAGTGTAAATATGATAGCGAAATGTATTAAAATAAACTACAGAACGATTGCGAAAAAATTAAAATTTTATCATCAAATTTATTTAATCTATTTCCTAGTTCGGAGTTCAAAGAGTTAATTTTGATAAAATAAAACATCTGCCTGCATTATTTCGTCACGTGTTCATGTTGTTTTTACGATTGGATACAACAGATTGGATTTGTATGAAATTTGGCACACAGACAGTGGTGGAGTTCGTGTGTTTCTAAGGAAAAGTCCATAATTTGCCGGCTGACTTATATATGAGGCGACAATCTTAGTCTTCAGTCCAGATCTATATAAAGTTGGATGAAGAGGTCTGTAGGCCAGTGACGATTAACTATTGGCTAGAATGCACACATTTGTTACATCCTTCTTTAAACAGTGGACAGACGCTTGAAATTTAGTTCAATAGTTTGGATAAAAATATTTACAAAAGCGTCTAGCGTTTAACGTCCACAGTGTGCGTGTTACCTATAAAACTGGACTATTTATATTAAAATCAATTGCTTACATCTGCGGTGGCTGAACCGCGTCTGAGAAATGACACAGATATAATTATTAAGATTGATCACCCTTCAAATCATACCGTTATTATTTTGAAGCACTAATACAATTAATAATATTGTGCGTTGTCAACTATAAAACTTAAGTTTTAAACTTTATATTTTATTAATCGCTTAAAAAACTATCTATTGGAATGTTTTTACAGTAGGTACATTACGTACATGATATACCTATCACAAACGCTACTTTTAAAAATCAAATATTACCCAATATTACCCTAAGTGATAGCCTCATCACCACTAGGCCCTTGTGGTTGACATTCTGCTTCTCGATCGGATTCGAACCTCAGACCCCATCCGAGGTTCGAATCCAAGACATCACCTCTGATATTTCAAAGTTGTGTGCGTATTGGAAATTAACTAATCACTTTTATAACGGTAAAGGAAAACCTCGTGAGAAGATAATTTATGGGAGCAGTATATCCAAAAATGGACGTAAAAGATACATACGATACATAAATTTAAAATCTGTGCGCTTCGTATGCTGTAAAAACTATATATTAAAAAAAAAAACTAAAAATCGAATTATCATGCACTATTGTACGAAAATTTGTCAAAACGAATGATATGATCTCAAAGTTGAGGAGTTGCCCTGGTTCCATCATCAATTGTGCTTGTATATACCAAATTAATATTATTGTCATCCAAACTACATCAATACGTACAAAGTTTTATATCGATATGAAAATTAGAAGTATTTTATAACAAACTTCCAAGAATCAATTACATCGTTTGTTAGTGACACTTCAAGTTCTAAAACCGGTAAAAACAATATACTACTTAAATCAACTACAAAGGTTACGAAAAGTAACTTGAATATAGCCACCGACGATCTATTCAAAGTAAAAACAAAAAACGGTGGAAGTAGAAAGCCATTGATTCCAATTCACACCACCCGTTTGCTATAGACCTGAAAAATTAATCTCTGAATAGCAGCGAGAGCCTACAAAAGTTTAATCGGAATCCATTCAGTCTGAATTGGACTTCATTAACGTGGAGCTAAAGTGCACTTTCCGTAGCTAAAACTGGATCTGGATTTGTTTTCGTTTCGACCCTGGAGCACCTTTTTACTGCTAGCACTAAAAAATAATAGCTTGGCTATAATATTGCTACTATGTACGTACAGTTTTTACTTTATATTATGTTAGGGGTCGTGATAAGGGACCTAAAAAAGAAAAACGAACTAGACGTAGGGTAGATAGATTAATCTATCACTAGTGCGTGTCTACGGTTTCTC
>DWNY01002822.1:0-10598 GCA_018250635.1 Telegonus apastus | reverse complement strand
ACATTATATATAAAATATATAATAAATATATTGCATAGATTTATACTTAAATATTTAGAGTTCTAACGTAAAAGACAAAACCCACGCGGGGTGTAAATACATGAAATAGATTCGCGATAAATTATAATAAAAAAATAATAACAAAAAAAAATATTTCTGTACTGAACATTTTTTTTCTATAAAAATCTACAAAAATCTTTTGTCCAAGAAATTGGCAAAACTAGAAATTTAGATAGCACAGTGCCAAGTTAACCCACTGTGATCCTTGTACATTCAAAGCATTACTTTGCTGATAAATGTTTGCCAAAAAACTATCTGGAAAACGGAACTATTTCTATTATATTAATAATAAAAGTGTCGCATATGGTTTGGTAGGTAGTGAGTGACTGCAGCCATAGAGTATTTAACCAAATAATCCAGACATCTGAGTGGACTTTGGATATAAAGTTTAGCAGGAATAAAATGTAGTTGGATTTTATTCTTGTACGTCTCGTATTATGCAAGAATGCAAGCCAAATTGTAGTCTGTAACAATTTTAATTTAAAGTCAGTGAATTTATTAGAGCAGTCGTTCCAAATACAAAAAACAGAACATGAGCATTTATTGATACTATGATACTATGATAATAATTTAACTCTAAAATACCTCAATAGGTACGTCAGGTTCAGTAATTTGTATGCAGTAGGTATTTTAAAGTGGACCGGGAGTAAGGTGCCCATTGTCTGTACATTAATTGGTTAAATAAATTAAAAATATAATAAACATCATTTCTTTATAACATTGTAGTTGCAAAGAAGCATACAGTCCATCTAATGATAAGCGGTCACTTTCATGGATATCTGTAACCAGAGTTAGTGACAGATATCCATGATATATAGAACAAAATTTTAGCTAAAGCCAACTTCTAATCTGTAGCAATCTTGATAATTAAGATTTTCCTCTCATATATAAGTTAAATAGTATCCATTTATTTCTCATATTACTAGATAGTTGCTGACAGTAAAATTATTGTTAAATCCCATTAATTTAAAAGCAAAACAATATAACTGCTAAGTTAAACTAGAGACAACTTAGCCACAACTCAGTCGATAGTTTAAAGAAATTCCGTTCCGAGCCAAGCACAGTCCGAGATAAGATTCCTTGTGTGCATTCCACTTACGACGAAGACCGACGTTAAAAATGTTAGGATGTTCCTTACTTTAATTTGGTGAATTAAAAGTTATCAGAACCAGGATTTATTGACCTTTAAATAAGTACCATCCCATTTTATAGTACGGGATGAATACGGGAAATTGTAAATTAGATTATATTTAAGCTCTATTATAACTATTAATGTAGTGGGTATTTAGCCTTAAGATGTCGATAATAATAATTAACTTTATATTGAACAAAGACCATTCAATAAACATGTTTTATTTCGCCGTATAGGTACAGAATTGGGTAACAATTTTTATTCAAATTACCTCTTATTTCTCAAGAGGGATAAGTTTTTAAGTTACTAAATTGGAAACCCTCGAATAAGTATGTGTCCCTTTAGGCCAGAACAGAGTAGCCCTGAACACTACTGTTATAAGGCACAAGTAGGTGTGGTCGTGGTTAAGCTGGAGTCGAAGCACAAAGGGCTACCATCTTTGAAGTGTACTCAAATACTTAACATTTTATTTTACAAACTAGCTGATCCCGCAGTTTTTCCCGCCTTAAAGAAGTAAAAAGCATACATTGATATCTGCCCGCAATTGAGTTTAACGCCCCCGGTGGCGTCCGTAAACTTTTTTCAAAAAATTAAAGTAGCCTAAGTTACGCCTTACTCCTTTAGCTAACAACCAGTGAAAGTCCCGTCAAAATCGGTCTTGCCTTTTAGAAGATTACTTCAGCCAAACAGATAAACAAACAGACCGACAGGCAGACAGACAAAAAAAATGTATTTTTGTTATAGGTACCGTGTATACTTTCATATGCATTTAGTAAAAAGTTGTCATTACAAACGGACACTTCTATTTAATATATTTGTAAAGATAAAATACCTATTATAGATCATATTTAAAGTGTTACCTAGATTCG
Source organism: Telegonus apastus (assembly GCA_018250635.1). Lineage (NCBI taxonomy): Eukaryota > Metazoa > Arthropoda > Insecta > Lepidoptera > Hesperiidae > Telegonus > Telegonus apastus. Next base: position 8,537 of record DWNY01002822.1, on the reverse strand, counting down.
CCATAAACGCTGAACCTCTGACGACTAAACCGGATTACATCACTATTATACGACAGAATTGGGTATTTTTCTGATGTACTAAGAATCTTCGCTATAAAAACGGCGGTTAAATTATGTAAATATGCATTTCATCCGCCAACTCATTGGCGTGCCAAGCCACCGCGCAGTGTAACCTCGTAACCCATTAATTGGAAACATAAATAACCGGCCAACTTTAAAATCTCCCAATTTCTATGTTAAAATGTATTATCGCACTTCACTGGGGTTAAGTTTCCTGTTTTTGGGAATTAGATCCTTTTTCATTTTGTCCAGTTTATCAAAGTTTTTTACGTTATAGAAGTAGTTCGAAGGAATCCTTTGTGGCTCTACTCCGGAGGCACTTATAACAACAGTGTTTGGCGCTACTGTGTTTGAAGGCTGTGGTAAGGGAGACATACATAGGTACAAATCCGAGGTACCATCTTAGTCTTCAGGGTTACAAAGCATCTATGGTCGACCTGAGGCAGGACTCTTAATCTTAGCTGGGGTTGATCATAGATGTTCATGGGCGGCAGTGGCCAATTATTATCAGGACTGCAAGTTTGTTTGTTGTTTGCTACTTCCATATTATAAAAAGCAATCGAGCATGCTGTTATCCTGATAGAGTGGTCTCCGTCAATGGACATTGTTAGTAAAACAGCCTTGCCTGGATGTATTGGTAGACGTCATGACAAAGTTTGAAGCGTGTTATGTGTCTTTCTCTTGTCATTTTCTCCAAATCAGAATACATCAGAGCTCAACACTGTTGTTTGAGAACAGAAAATGTAGCATGTATGTGTTCGGACTTAAATTACGGGTTTTACCTCAAGGTTTTACCAAAAGACATGGACTTAAGCCAGCAGTCTAAGAAAAAACCGGTGCCCGGTTTTAAACTAAATAATTAATAATGATGAAGAAAAACAGACTAAGATAAAGCCGTCCAGTGCCAACGTTAGCGTTAAATCATTTTCTCAACATAGATACATGTATAGATGTATGTTGTGAATTAGATAGTAAAAATGAAATCTAAGAGTCTGTTTGTTATGTCAAAACAGTCTAGATATATGCATATAACAGTAGATAACGTAACTACATATACATTTTTTAAATATTTTATTTATCTGTTTATCCGTTTGTTTATTCCGGCCAATCTCCAAATTGGCTGGATCTATTTCTTAAGATCTTTCACTAAATGATAGCTGATTTTATTATGAGTTGAGGTATATTTATTTTAAGGCAAAGGTGAAGCCGGGAACCACAGCTAGTAGGCAAATATATAACGCAAACGGAGAAATTCATGCAAGTTTTCGTGTCACGTGCCCGTTGTTTGTCTTGTCGACAATTGCGAGGTCGGGGCTCGAATTGCTACGAACATTTTTTTATTTTGAGGTCACGTGGTTGTAGTTGGGCATTAGGGAGTCGCACGCTGTCTCTATTAAACAAATCCCAAAGAAAATAAGTGTCATAACTTAAGTTGATCATTTAGGTAATGGTGGTAGAACCCTTTGTGGGTCGACTTTGGCGGCACCACCGTCAAACAGTCTGTGTTACACACTGTCTTATAACAGGAGTGTTAAGCGCTGATGTGTTCTGGGTTGAACGGTGTGGTGAGGGAGACATACTTATTCGAGGCGTTCCACCTTAGTTCTCAGGGTTAGTAATGCATTTGTGGCCGAAAAGATCACAGTCCTACACTGTGATCTTTTCTGGGGTTGGTTATGGATGTCCATGGGCGTTAGTGGCCACTTACTATTAGGTGGGCTGCATGCCTGCTTGCTACTTCCATAATTTATAAAAGTGAATACTATATGTAAGGTGGAGTGCTTATAATATACTTTTATTAGCTTGGTATGTAACTTTGTATGTAGGTATCTCTATAAAGGAAATTTTAATGTGATTTTAATCGACTGTGAAACGTCGGAGTAATTTGAAACTTGGCATACTCATGAAAAACCGATGACAATGCAATAATATGAAAAAAATAAAAAAAATAATGCCGAATTTCGACGATTCTGGCGGGTATTATTATTTCGTCTATCATTCGTCATTCTAACCTTATATTGAGCCATTCCATTTGTTGGGCATAAGCGTCTTGTAGTCAGTCATTTGTTGGGCATAAGCGTCTTATAGTCAGTCATTTGTTGGGCATAAGCGTCTTATAGTCAGTCATTTGTTAGGCATAAGCGTCTTATAGTCAGTCATTTGTTGGGCATAAGCGTCTTATAGTCAGTCATTTGTTAGGCATAAGCATTCAAGACTCTTTTTAAGAGCTGCAGTAATAAAATCAAGTTTCAGGATAAAGTCGTTGCTACACAAATTCCCTTGTATTACATACTTTATACAACCAAATTACATTACATAGCAGCATTAGGTTGGCTGAAATCCAGAAAAAGTATTCAGACCAGTTGTTACTGGCCACGTATAGAAATAAAGTAGAAATAAAAAGAGGTAGGAAATTCTTTACAATAACGGTGCTTGAAACCACGGGCGCAATTTGTTAGGTTCCGCCCACCGCAAGTATTAAATGGACGCGCGGAAAAATCGTTTAAACACACAACGTACCCAAAAGTAAAGATCTTCGCTTTATTTAGTAGAACCATGTGTATATTTTTTATATTCCACTAGCATCGTTTGAATCCGTCTAAATGTGTACTAACATTTTAGGTGTAGATGTACTTAATCGTAAAAATTGCTTCCTAACATTAAATCTTCTGTGCTTCTTTCCTTTTGAGTCTTTTAATAAGGATTCCATGTTTTCAGAAGTCATCTATGCTTCAGCCCATAATAGCTCTATAGACAGACCTACATTATAAGAACGAAATTTAGTATAGCCTACATTAAACTGTGTACTTTAACCTGACGCAAACATGTTTAAAATAGCAATTACAGATTTTTTTAATGTTATGAATGTAGCAAACGAGCATGCAGTCCACCTGGTGGTAAGTTTGCACTGCTGCCCATGGACATGTGTAATCAAATATAAGATTACAGTCCTAAGTAAGTCGGTTACAGATGCGTTACTGCCCCTGAGGGCTATGTTGGAACGCCTAGGATATGTATGTCTCCTTTACCACGCCCTTTAGATCAGAACACAGCAACGCTTAACATTGCCGTTATAAGACAGAAATAGGTGTGGCGGTGGTGCCGCCGGAGTCGAACCACAAAGGGTTCTTTGCCTTTAAAATATTTATAGTACCTACCTAGTTTTAACAGCTACTTTGCTTTTTAAAATATGTGTTATATGATCTCTGATGTTTGATACGAATAGCGTAGTAAAACACTTACTTTTTAAGGTTACTATGGCATTTTTCACTATATTAACCCCAGTACTTAACACTATTATACAGCAGAAATACTTGGGATGACCCTGGTTCAAACAACGAAAGGTCTTTCTTAATATCGTTATCCCAAAACCGCTGCACAAAATAACCGAGAATAAAATGACATGTCCAGAAATATCCAGAGCAAATTTACCTTTTAGGCAACGTTGAACGAACTATAAGTACTTGATATCTTGAAACTTCCAACTGTCAGACAAGACAAGCACAAGTTCAAGATAAGCTTTTGGTGTCACTGCACATCAGTTTATGCTGAACTTAGTGTTTAAAAGTTGGAACTCTCTTAACCTAATAATATTTGCTATAAAAACTTTTTAGTCTTAAACCGAATGATTTTACTGTTATGGAAGAACATTTACACATATTATAGTAAAACAACGTTCAGACAGGTTTACAAATAATCGGTTTATTCAGCATTATCCTCCAACTATACATTAATACATCTTTATGCAATAGTTTCACATGCTTCCATTACCATGACTTTTCAATGATCTATCTGATAACAAGTCACAATTCAAAGCAACAGTCTCTATTCCAAAAAGTAATAATAGAAAAAATATTTAATATTGTAACAATAGCTACGAGTAATATAGTATGTTCCTCCAAATAAGAGTTCTTATTAAGGAATTCTGAAATTGATTGACGGATAGTACTGAGAACTCATTAGGTACTGTGGTATACGAATACGAATGAGAGTCATTTGTGATTTATACACTGGTATACGTCAGAAAAAAGTGTAAAGGTTATCCAGTGGAACTACACAACCCTAAAATTTATAGTTGGCTCTATGTTTAAAGGGCTCTAAACCCTTTGTGGTTTGGTTCCGGATACATAGCAATGTTAAACGTTTCATGTTAATTGATTTGAAGGGAGACATACAAATCCGAAGCGATCCTGTGGGATAACAACGCTTCTGTGGCCAATCTGATCTAAGACTAATCGTATTTGTTCTCTACAAACGAGAATGATGACTACTTACCTGGATAAAATGTAGAATTCTATCCATTATAGTACTAGAGAATTATCTTAAAAACAAAAACCCAACTTCTTAAAATGAATTTACTTTGATGCCCAAACTCATTTGTGTGATAAAAATATGTCTTTTAATCCCCCCCCCTTTTTTCTACGTTTGCAGGCACCACATTTACATTTTTATAACCTATGTTACTATGACAACTGAGACGATTCTAACGACACCTCATATGTTGAAACCAGTCAATCCGTTTGGGTTGTGGGGCGTGCCAGAGAAATGGACATACATGCGCAAAAAACATTACCCCCCTTTCGACGAGAACAATTTAAAGAGCCCATTGTTAGTAATAAATTTAAAGTCTCAAGCATTTTACGATATCAGCACTAAGGCGATTTAGATCTTTCACTCGAACGTCCTCCACAGCGTCCAATCGCATTAGAGCGGTGACCAGAACATAAATTGTATCACTCGATCTGTCGCGATTTATATCGTCTCTCCGCGCAACAATAGTTCAATAAAAGTGGTTTGAATTTTCTTGGCGAGAAATGATATTTATGAAGACGAGGAAGTTACAATACTAAACGCAACTAGAGAATTATCTTAAAAACAAAAAATTCGACTGCTTAAAATGAACTGACTTTAATACCCGTATTGTTATTATAAAAATATTTTGTCCCACCCTTCCTTTATTCTCCGTTTGCAGGCATTATATTTAAATGTATCCTATACACACACGTTAAAATCTCTGAATCCGTTAGGGTGTGGGGCATGCCAAAGAAATGGACAAACATACATACATTTGAAAAACATTACCCTCCATCTGACACAGTCGAGTAAAAGGAATGTATGATTCGAGGAATTTTCCAAAAGTGGGCAGCCACTTTTTACTTCCTTGGTGTAATTAAAGGTGGTAGAATATATTGTTGCTCAGCTCCAGCAGCACCACCGGTACATTTTTATCTGCCTAATAACAGTAGCGTTGTGCTGCTGAGTTCTGGTTTAAGAGTGTGGTAAGGGATACAAACCTGTCGCAGCCGTTCCAAGTTAGTTCTCTGACGTAACACATCTGTAGTCGACCTCGGTTAGGATTCTTATCTTATCTGGTGGCTGACCATCAGATGGACTGCACGATCGTAAGTGTGTGCAATAGCATAGATAAAGACCCATCCAACTCGCCGCCCATTCAATTCCCAATCGCCACCGATTTTATCTAACACTATATATCGGTAGGATCTGTACAAACCACAAGATCACTTACACGGCATTAATGATCGCCATAACCTCTTTAAATGTCCTACTGCTAGGCACGGGTTTCTTCCAAAAATAGGGTGTCGTGAAGCGTGCTCTACAACGCTGCTCCAGTGCGTGTTGGTGAAGGGGGTACGGGTTAGTGGCCAATACGCGTGGAATGTTTTCAAACCGCTCATGAGGCCTCCAACGAAGTTTAATGACGGCTATCCATTGAAAACAACCGAGACCAACGGCTCCACGTGCCCTCCATAGCACGGAAGCGCGCATGAAATTCTGCCACTAGCGGTCACCCATCCAACTACGGACCGCGCCCGAAATTGCTTAACTTTGTAGATCAATTGAGATCTAAACAAGCCGCGAGTCTATGCGCGGCTTGAGGATATTTTCGTGAAATACATACAAAAGTTTATTTGAACCGCGCCCTGTTTATTGTTTTTCTGATACATACATAAACCTTCTGAATAACAGAGCGACTTTTCCCACCCTAATTTTTACAACTACACGCTTATTCCGAGATCCAAGTCGTAAACAGGAATGCTTAGCGAACGCTGTAATCCACGAGAAAGTCCCGACTATTGAATATTTTACCAAAGTTCAGAATACGCAATTCAGGTGTACTACTCGAAACGTTTATGGCCCATCTACTTAATTTATAACTCTTTGACAATTTGCACGGTAACCAACCGTGTACACTTTTATGGACACTTTGGAAATCGTTAAAGTCAGTTATCGTTTGTAGCTTTATTCGTTTTAAAATGCCGTGCTGAGTTATGAATTTAGGTTATCATCTTATATTATAACTCATATTAAAAACGTGAACAGTATTTTGGCTTTACAAATTTGATTTGTAGCATTAAGGTATTTCAATTTAATGATACATTAACATAGCAATGCTATAAATTATTATGCTTTGTAAAAATTAGGAATTAGATTCGACGTCCATTATATTGATAACATATTCGACTTCAAAATTTTCTATACCGGATTTATTCTAACCATGTGTTAACCATTATATCTGCGTCAGGAGGGTTTTGTTTTTCGAGTGTGTGTATGTCGCTTGATGTGTTGTGTGGCTTGACAGATTTTAACATGAGGTGTCGTTAGAATCGTGTCAGTTGTTACACTATAACAATATCACTACATAGGCTATACAATTCTTAAATATGGTACCTGTAAACGGAGAAAAAGGGGGCGATGGGACAAAATATTTTTTTATCTTAACAATATGGGTATCAAATGACTATGGGTTTGACACCCAGTAAATTAGTATTAAGCAGTCAGGTTTATTGCTTTTAAGAAAATTCTCAAGTGTCATTGCTATAGTGATAAAATATTTGTATAAATGTGGCATGAAAGTGAAGGCATATGTTTTAGACAAAATCTGCGATCGACCAGATAAAACAATTAAGCTGTCTGTGATTGATTACACATGTTTATGGGCGGTAGCGACAACTTATCTTCAAGAGATAATATAACATCTATATAAAAAGAAGTTCTAAAATTGCCTCTATCAAGCCAATAACGTTTCGAAAGTTGCATTGTGCTTTAACGGCATTGCAGATCTAGAATATGGGATGGCGACACTGATACGTGGGGAGTCGTTAAACTCGTCTGTTTTACGACTCATACCCAATCCATATTTCGAAGATCCCGCCAGATACGAGACCGACGTTAACTTTATTGCTTCGAACCTTCTAGAAACTTCATATGGGTACTGTGTATGGATAACGTATCGCTATTCTGATATTTTATGGCCACTATTTTCTATTACACTCTCGGAGCGAAGTCAGTTGTATAATATACGATATGTATATTGATTCCAATAAATTTTTAACATAAAAGTTGAATAGATTTATCAATTAGTGAACACGAAGATCATTAGTTACGTTACTTTCTTAAGTAAATCATTTTAAAGTATATGCAAATTAGCTTCTATAAATACGTACATTACTTATTAGATAACCCGCATTAAGAATCTTCATCTTTATATACATTAAGAATCTTCAGGATTCATAATTATGAAATTTAATCAAACATTCTCTAACGTACTAACTTATGCCTTGATCAATTTGAATACTTAACCGAATCAATATTATACTGTATTAATGTAGTAATGAGTACAAGTATTAATGTTAACCGTGGCCCGTGGCGAGAACCAGAAGATTTAACGCGCTCAGAGGACCGTTCCGTTAGAGATCCCGATGACCTCTTCGTAGCGCTAAAGACGGCCACTGGGGGAGTTTAAGTGGTAAGAATCCCACGTAACCCGGCATTGCTCTCACGGCGACGGGATAACAAACAAAACTGTGATTTTATCTGAAGTTGATTGCAGATTTCCATGGGTCGCAGTCGCTACTTACCATCAGGTGGGCCACATACTCGTATGCTACTTCAATTTATTACAAAAAAAAGAATGTGTGGTAATATAGACAAAAAGCGTATTTATAAAACAATGTTATTTACGAATGCTAATTCAAACTTTGATCCTCAATCTCAAAAAGGATAGAAGAAAGAAATCTGCTAGGCACTTGTAACATTTAAAAGTAAACACATAATCTTGGGATCCCTCATTCCTCCGTCGTTTTATTACTTCATTTTACGCTCGACAGGCCCCTGTAATGACCTCGACAGGGCCGAAACTTCGAATTTTTGCTATCAAGTGTTCAGTGATCTTAATACTTACGTTTTTGTAGATAAAAATGTCCTATGTTTAGGTTTTATACGCATAAAGGATTTTTACAAAGGTAATGTAAGTATTATGTTGTTAAACTCAATGATTTAGTTTGAATGCGTGTATTGTTCCCTTACGCTAAAAGTATAACGAAGATGTGAGAAAAAAGAATAAGATTGATTTTATTTTAAAACTTAGGTTATTTCATGTAATGGAAGTAGCATACAGCGCAATAAGATCACAGTTCTGAGGTCGGGGATAGATACGTTATTGCCCCTAAAGACTA
>DWNY01002821.1:0-10600 GCA_018250635.1 Telegonus apastus | reverse complement strand
AATGGCGCGTTTACATTAGGTCAGTTTCACCATATTCGGCTGTAAATGACTTCGATCACCGACCAATGTAAACGGCAATTCGGTAGCCGACCTAATAATATAACGCTAAACTTGTTACGGTTGGTCAAATTCGGTCAAAATGTTTACTGTGCGGGGAATAGGTTCGACGACCGATTTAACGTAAACAAGTCAGTTTCGACAAAGAATTCGGTCGAATTCAACTTAATGTAAACATGCCATAATGATCAGATGATCAATTGATATTAACCAATTTTCAGCCGATTATGATTTTTTTAAGACTGTTTACATTTGAAAATTAACGAACTTTTTAATACTAATAATACGGATTATACATACATTATCTTTATTGCCTAAAAATAATCAAAATATTGACTTTTTATTGATTCGTTTTTCTATGCGAGTGAGAAACATTGAAAAGAATTTTTGATTACATCCTTTGTCGTAACGAGATGATGCATGTATATGATACACGGAACTTTTCTTGTATCATAATTAAAAGTCCTCAATAACAGGTAAATAATTCATTGACACGAATGGTTTTATTCATCTAAATTGGATTAATTTTTTACAACAAACTATCATGAGAATCGATAAAAATATTTTGATTTTATTAGTATCCAATTTTATTATCGGTATTGGAGATCTTTGTACGTTTCACACTCAAATGATAATAAAACTTTAAATTGAAATAGAAATGCCACGATTTTACATATTTATTCAGTCAAACTACCATACTTTTCAATAAGGGGTTAAGTGTACCTTTCCGTCACAGATGTACGTGATAAAGATGTCTCCCGATGCATTGTCTACTCCACTGGTGTTACAAATGTCCATCGGCAACGGTGACTGCTTTCCATCTGGTAGTTAATCTGTCTTTTCGCTATTTAAAAGTATTAAAAAAGATAGCTAGCTATGTGTTAAATCGACCAAAAGAATTCTTTCATTTACATTATTTGTTTTCTCCTATGGAGGTATTCCAATTTAGTATCGGTGCTATGAATTTGCGTCATGTAGGTATAAATTATAGAATTTTACAGTACGTCCTGTTCGTTTAGTTTTCTTGAATTTAGTTAGAAAGGTAGCTTAGCTTGACCTTGTTACCACTGGCTATATAGCACATCTGGACAGAAAGGTACACAAAGGCTGCCTTTTTTTAGCCGTCACAGAAACACTAAGTTTGATTGACATTCTGTTCTTCGCAGACTTAATTAAGGGTGCGCTACATTAATTTTGCCTCGGTTCGGAATAAATTGTAGTTGTATTTTATTATTGGACGTCTATAAAAAGGCATTTAAAAAGCAAAGGTGTCAAAGTCGAGGTATTTTTAAATAAAATAAAATAATAATCTTAAGAACTGTAAGGTGCATAAAGTGCAATAAGCACTTGAAATTTTACGAATAAAAAAAATTGCCAATTCTTAGTGTCTTCCAAAAAAATGTCATTAATAATAAATCCAATACGAAGCGCGAAAAAAAAAAAACAAAAATTTGTTGTCCAATGTTTGTCTTTACAAAAAATTAAAGTTCAATCAATACATTTTCACAACATTACACATTTTCAAAATCGAATAACGTGTTACATTTGGCTACTTATAAATAATCCAATTTTACACAAGGGATCGTCCATAAATGGTGTCACAAATTTCTTCCCCCCCCCCCCCCTGTCACAAAAGCTGTGGCATTCATGTCACCCATTTGGTCACAACTAAAACTTTAGCAAAAACTGATAATTTACATCAGTAAATTTAAATTATCAGTTTTTATTACTTTATTTTTATATTGTGTCACAAAATTTGAACCCCTCGTCACAATTGTACCCCTGTCACATAACTCATGGACGACCCCCAGAGACATTCTTATGTACATAGTAAAAAAATGTTTTTCTTTCTATCTGCAACTCTCAATCGTTAAGTAGCGCTAGCAGTACTATTTTTTTCATTTTTTTTTTATTTTATTTATTTGTAACAATATAAAAGTTGGCTTCACACTACACTTTGTTTCAACACTCGATTCACGTACGTACACTTTCTGATATCATATTTTATATTGATGTCATTTTGATTAAAATCGTAATTGGAAATGACATTACTATGCAATGAATTTTGACCACAAAGTATACTAATTTTTAAGGATCTATTTTGCTATCTAGTTTACGCACGGTAATTTCATGGAGTATGTACATAGATTAAGGGAGCCAGCCTAAAATATGTCCATCGATAAAATAGAAAGCAAATGAGGTTACCTATCTGTCTATCTACATTAGACAAAGATAAGTATAGGTCTCTCATCTTCCCTCTCTTATTAATTGTTGGACACTCGCACACACAGGCCCGCCTATGTCTCCCCTACCCTACTCTATGGGCAATTTAGGTTTACATTCAACACCGTACAACGATTTCAAGAGCGATGTGAAAGAATAATGCGTCACATACGTCAGAGTCGAGTCTTAAAACAAAAAATAGTTCGAAATGAGTACTCTAAAATCATTTTTATATTTACCTAACTTTTTAATTTTTCTCTCGTTTTAATGTACAGTTTTCTCTCCGTAGTATATATATATAACTCCTGTCTACATTAAATTATTCGAAGCTGAGCTCAGTATTTCAATTTTCAATAAACTATTTATCATTATATCGTTTTCACTTAACTATTGAGGTCATCTCCATTTTACGTCAACTGTTTTTAGCTTTTTTTAAATAAATTACAATTTACAATCGATATTTTCAACTTTAAGTGATGTCACAAAACTTATGATCCCCTATTTGTCACAATGTCACATTGCGTAGTACGTACCCCGTAAAATGTGACGCAATTTATCGATGACCCCTTATGTCGCATCATTAATTTGTGTACGTAATTATTATGAGTGTAAATGTAACATACATTTTTTGTCACTAAAACGAAAAAAGTGTATCAGGCATCAAAAGTAGAGAAATAAACGGTGGTATACGATGCAACGTTTCACTCAAAACCAAAATATTGTACTGCACAAAAATGTTAAATGCCTTTAAATTAATTTAATTTCATATACTTCAACTATATTTTTTGTCTATCAAATTATAAATTTATGAACATACATTTTTTTCACCGAATCTTTTAACAAATCATTGTCACATCAACATCACTCAAACAACTTCGCACACAAATTATCGACATACACACATACAGAAACTATTGTTTAATCTATGGAATTTGTTAATAAGGCTATTTTTGGCAAGTATATTAAATGTTTCTAAGGCTGATAATGTCATACATAGAGTGGAAACATTTAAAATTTTGTACTAACTTTCGTTTGATTTATGAATTTCGTATGAATAAATATAATCAGTTTCTATTACTACATATTAATACCGGCGTTGGGAAAGGCGAGGTCGGTGTACGAAAGATATATGGAGCGCAATCCGCCACAGTGTTACGTTGCAAGTGGCGGGAAAATAAGAAAATACATTACAAAAAAATACTTAATCTCACATGACTACTTAGAATAGGTTCTTATCTAGTTTATTTTTAATTTGGTACTCGATGAAAATATTGTTTATGTATCTTAGGACCTTTTTCCTGTCAGGCGAGATAAATCCTGCGTATATACCACTAGCTTCATATCGTATCATACTTTCACTATCAAGTGTGTGAGATATGCGTGCGGATATCAACTCGCATGGCAAGAAACAAGTCCTAAAGTTACACCGACTGACTGATTGCATTTAAGTGTAATGTAATAAACGTGATAAACGATGAACAATTCAAATGCAAAGTGCGATTTTTGTTAAAATTTAGATTTTGTAAGATTCGATTGGAGCGTGTACATGATTAATCGCCGAATATTTGCATATGAGTAACGTTGCATCATGTTACTCACCTCTACTCCACTGTAATGTACAATGCTCTCCACCCAAATGCTCTCAGTCAGCAAACACAATCACATATCCGGACTTTCATTGAAAATCTATTGTATCCTATCGTGTCCTAATGCTTTAAAAACTTAACACTACGTCTTCATTAACCCATCAGGCTTGTCTAAACTGTTGTAAGGTAAGCCACAAATCTATAAGATCTAAGCTATAAATGCTATGCAAAATTCACACATCGATGATATAAAAATATATCGTACTAATACCACGAAAAGGATTCCATATGTTATGTCACACTTTCTGGACCACTCTTCCTTTTATGACGTCATACTTTTGAATATTCAATAGTTTATAAACAATTGATTGGTAAATATTTAGAAAGGAACAATGAAATAAATTTTCGGTTTATTTTCTTTATTTAGATATGGCGTCACAAGTTCACGACCCCCAACTCTCGTGTCACATTTTGTGGACCCCCTGTACCCCTGACGTACCCCTGTGACGTAACACATGGATCCAATAGGAAATTAAGATTTGATCAAGTTACATTTTAACAGTTAAGTATCCTACAGTTTAAATTAATATTATAAGCGACAAACTATTTAACAAAATTGGCTATTACAATAGGCATGGGATTGTACCTCACATAAAAAAGTATTACATACTCTTTTGCGTTTTTTTTTAGAAATTATAAAGACGTCTAGATTTTCTCGAGTTTAGGATTACGTAATAAAAAAAGACTAAATTCAGTCCGTATTCGTAACTCCCCGAAAATACGCACACAGCGACACATCCTACAGTTTATGTACATTTGTATGTATGTATGTATGATCACGTCATTAAAGTCCTATGTGGTATAATCTATGAGTAATCTAGACACGTATAATATCTTTGGGGTTTTCTTTTTTCGTGAATACATGCAAAGGTAGCTCCCATCCGCAAAAAAAGGAATACAACTCAAAGAGGAACATTTTGAAGTGTATCACGCTTATGATATAAACAGAAATAAAAAAATCCCCAAAAGCAAAGAGTCGTCTGGAAATTTGAAAAGGTGCATTTACACCATTTTTCACATCAACAGTTTTCTACTTTGGTATGTATATTTTAAAACGTTTATGTATATTATTTATTATTGATTATACAATTATTAAAGAAATTGAACTAGGGCCATCAACAAAGCGGGTAGAAAGCCATCAGTCATATTTCGAATTATCGAAATAAAGAACATAACAATCAAATTTTATCATTATCAAGTAACATAAATTTTGTTTCGCAGTTTTTTTTTTTCAATATACATATAATAATTAATATTATTTACAATTTTTACCTACTAAGTCTCGATTTTTTTAACTATTTACAATAACTATGACAGTAATAAGACTCGTATTCACCACAATTTGTATTAGAAATTACAAATAAATGTACATTGTATGGCATAAGTCTTCAAATAATTAAATGTATTTTGTAAGGAGAATCTTTTCGTTATGTAATACTTTAGGATTTGTGACTTCAATCAGATTCAATATTCTAGCATACAAATAAATATCAATCTATTTAATGCATAGTGAAGATAGTATGCCGTACGTTTACATTTTCAAAATCATCTAACAAATCATTAAATAAAATAAGGAAATGCACTTCCTAATTCTGTACCGAACATACCTTAAAAAAATTAAAACATTTTGGTGGTGAAAGGAGTCGTAATTAAATTAAAAACAGTAGCCCAAGCTTCACGGCGCACCGTGTGGGAAGCGAGCCAAAGGAACCATCCATATATTATGTCACACGAAGTGCCAAAATTCTTAGACCCCCTCCCCGGGGGGTTGTCACATGTGGTCACATCTGTGAGACCCCCTATGTTGTTACGTCACACATTTTGCAATGTTACAAGTACACAAATTTGTAAATCCGGATGACGAAAAATATAAAAATAACAATGACTAAATTAAAACCGTACTTACAAAATTATTTTTATTTACATTTAAAAGACTTTCTGATAAACTATCGCATTTTGTTACTTTAATATTCATGATGACACGTCACGAGGTTGTAACTTATATCACGTCTTGTTACAAAACGTCACAATTTTTGACCCCCTTGACTCCCTGTGACATAGTTTATGGATGGACACGAATCATTACTAAGTGGGTGGCAGAAACTTTTGTAATTCGATTTTGAAACTATTTCCATAATAACCTTCGTTTGATTGCAAACAGCGTGAAAATCCTTTCACAGTCAAGAAAAATAATATATTTATACAAGTAATCCTTCGAATATTAATCCGCTAATATTTTAATGTTTATTAAAACTATTTAAACAATCCCAGTAACATTTTATAGGATTTTTAATTTTTCTGTCAAACTGCCTTACCCTCCTTAAAGGCACATTTAGGGATCTTAAAACGTGACGAACGTTTCACACATTTATTAACAAAATTTGAAATTTATATTTAGTACTTAGTTTTTGGCAATTGCAAACAAAAAATAAATAAAATCCTCTCAGTCTTTTGATAAAAAAATAAATACAAAACAAATCAAGCGACAGTGACATTGAATCAAAATGGTATTTTTTATTTACTGTATACACACAAATAAGTAATTTACACAGGAAATAGTTTCCAAATCAAATTACAAAAGTGTTTAAGTTCCCATTAGTTCCCGAAAACAAAACTTACGACAATTTCATGTGTACGTCGGTGAAAAAGTCCGACAATCGAAAACACGAGCGATCTACGCTCGGTATAGGTTTTAAGGTACCAATGTGAGACCCATAGCTAGTGATGACAGATACTCAGACTTTTGAACCGAAGACTTAACGCCATTTTACAGGACCCGACTTTTAAATTAATTTAAATTGTAAATGAAGACTCAGTTGTAGTATTTTTAGTCGTTTGAGCCGAAATAAAATGAATATGTTGTTTTTTAATATGATTTCGAAGTCTACACTTGATTTGAAAACATTTATATACGTATCAAATTATCCTTTAGAGTAATTAGTCTTAAGAAACGACTCCAGTTACTTTTTAGTCATATAACTTAATATGATCTAAGTCTAGACGAGTCGTAAGTCGGTAAGTATGAGTCGAGTCTTTAAAATACGACTTGAAAAGTCTGAGTCTCTCATCATCACCCATTGCCACCTGCGGGGGTGATTATAAAAAGAAGAGTACCGGCTTCCACCGTTACACTACACTAGTGAGGTCCGTTTGGTGCTGAGGAACGTCGACACACGTAGCGCTCACGGGGCGGCAGTGACGTCACTTGGGGTGCCCGTTGCCAAGCGTATGGTCGGCGACCTGCAATACGATGGACGTTGAGAGCGCGCAGCCGTGTGTCGTCGTTCCTAATGAGGCTGCAAGGGCTCACGCTGGGCGGGGTTCGGGGTGTTTAGGGGAAATTTCAAAAATCCGGCTCGAAGGACCGGATTTTTTTTCTCTTTTCGAACCACCGCCGCGCGTTTTGTACATCGTTGGACGTCGGACCGCATTGGAATAGTGTTATGATATCTTTGTCAGCGGTCAGACGCCCAAGCGTTTCCCGCCACCAGAGGTTTGTCAAAAGCGAGGAGTACCCAGCAGATTATGTGATGAAAAGAAATTTGCAACCCATCTTTTGAAACCCGCTCCATATTAGAAGTTAGTTCTGAATGGGCTATATTTATGTACTCTATACATTGAAGGGAGCCCCACAGGACACGATATACACAGCTGCGCGCAAGCTATCATTTAGCTGTTACATTTAAACAGTCACATATACAAGTACAATAATAAAGTGGTTTACGCGCTATCCGCGTCATTTAACAGCTCACCATGTACAAACGCGCATAGTTATTGCATATACACATTTGACATCGCAAACGGTCGATTCGTCGATAGATAGCTCGCAAACCACTCGACATAGAAACGATCACAAAAAGAAAAAAACAATAGAAAAATATCAAAATATAAAGCAATATAAAACATAACAGCCAAATAATAAATAATTATTAAGATATTATTAAAAACAGTCGGTGCCATAAAAACCTTGTGTAAAAATAAAAAAAAAATTGTTAAGCCTTACACACACATGCAACCGATTATAAAAAAAAAATCAAAACAGACAGATGGCAATATTTAAAACCCTTATAAAACTACCCTTAACTTAATTATATAGAACTCTTAAAGTACCACACAATATATCTATGAGTAAAGCCCCGCAAACATTAAACGTGCTAGACAATATTATAATATTCCATACATTACGCTGCGTACGTATGCGCTGTGCCTGTCAATAATATTGTATAAAAAATATTTCATCTCTGCCACGATTAGTGTCTAGCACGTTCAAGGTCCGCAGATATTTTGACAATAAGGAGTCATCCATAAATCTTGTAAAAAATATACATAGCGGTCATTGTCACACTTTGTAACAATTATATGAACCCCTGGGGGTACTCCTAACATGATATGATTAAAAATAATAACCGCATTGTCATCTCAATTTCTTTCTTCCGCGATATAATTCATGGATGAATTACAAAATCTGCATTGCGCGACCATTTTGATGTAGAACAAAATGATGACAATCGATATAAAACATTAGTTTCATCTTAATTACCCTATTAACTTAGATAAATGCACATCAATAATAAGTATATTAAAATAATATGATCACTTCTTACTCAAAATATATGTGTGTCTAACAAAATTGATGTGCATTTATGTTTTTAAATTATTTTATCTAAAAAATACATCAGTCCTTAACTTAATCTTAAATGCTACATTTACAATACTTTTCCTACTTTGTGACATGTAGTAAATACATAGTAGTGAAATAGATATTGTGTAATCTACTATTTATACAACTACTTTAATAAATTAACAATAAATAACCTTTTAAATACATCCGAAATAATCAAAATAAGATTCTTTACAACATAATAGTAATGTTGAGTAATGTCTAGACATGATTGTCATTCAGTCAAAAAATTCGACTATTCAGAGGATATAGTCTATGTACTATTAAACGTACATAGAAAAATCACACACACACATACACAGCAAAAAGGTAGTAAATAAATAAAATACAAAACTCATTTGCAATATATGATATTTTAATGATTTTGAATAACATTTTGTGATACCGAGATATTAATGAGAAAAAATATATATAAATATAATGGTAAAGATTGTCATCTAATCTAATATTTACAAAAATTAAAGAAACGTAACATTAACTATGAAATTCGTGATGATAATCTCATTTTACTAAACCTATAATTTACAACAAAAAAAAAACTACAAAATAAACTAAATTACAAACTACAACATTTATTAAATCGATGTCGGTAGAAATAACGCGAACTTTTCGTTTGTAGATATTTTTGTCTCTTAATGTGAAGGAAAATTTCCAGTCAAGAGATATGATAATGTCTGGGGAGTGTTCATGCTCCAACCGTCTCAGTTCGGAGCTTGTATGTACGCAACATATGAGAATGTTTCGATAGCGTTATTCAGAATCGTGTAGCACCATTTCTTGACAAGTTATGGAAAGTGTTACTTCTATCAATATCGCCAATCAGTTAACTTTTACTACCTACTGTTGACATGAGTTCTATCTCAGAACTTGGTTATAGTCAACAACATTGGCCAATGATTTGGACCAGACACCTATCTTTTTCCCCTTAAAGCCGGTCTTAATAATAGACGACAAAAATCAATACAAATTTTACTAGTGTTTAAAAAATACAAAAATATCTACAAACGATACCTATCTAACTAATATTAAATTTAAGTACTCTCGCGAAAAAACATTAATTAAAAAAATAACTAGCAAAAATACATCTTTTAAACATTTATATTCTAAAGTAAAATGGTAACAGCAATGGCACCACTACATAAACATTTAGAAAATTCTTCATTTAGTATAATTAAATAACGTTCACTATTTTTTTTTTTTACTTATGTGGTCATTGATAAATTAGATCACATTAATTATATTGTTTTTGGACCTTTCACTACCGCCGTTGTCACACATTGTCGCATTTCACTGACCCCTCTCTGTTGTCACATTTTTAAACTAGTTACACTATTGTTTCAAATGGTGTAACATTCTTATGACCCCCTACTCATTGTCACAATTCGTGCCCCCCTATGACCCCCTACACATGTGATGTAATTTATTAATGACCGCCTATCAAAAATAAAGTAACTGCAACTCAAAATATAATTAATATTCTAGTTCGACTGAAACAAATGTGAACAAGTTTGTACAGTCAGAAAATAAATGTTTTTAATACTTTCACATTTTCTATATGCAACCTTAACTCTCAAGTAAATGCCCTATCGCCGGCGAGTAAGCGATTAACGATGTTGAAATAGATATAGCGAATACTGAACGCATAACCAAACGCTATATTAATAAAATTCAATTTGCAAATAAGTTTTAGTCCTACGCATTTTTTTCTTTATAATTTTTTAATAGAAAGTGATATAATATGTCAGATTTTTTTTTTGTATTTCACTGCTTTTTAAGTTAGAAGGAAGACTACATAAGAGAGATATATTATTACAATAGTTGTCATATTCATATCTCAAAATAGCTAATCGTTCCTCGCGGACGATAAAACAAAACCTTATATAGAAGGAACAAGATATAAAACCCTGTATATATTTCATTTTTCACCTTTTTTGAGCAAGCAGATAATTAAATTACTTAAAAAAAAAAATACTCTACACACACTTAAAAGTAC
>DWNY01002820.1:0-10600 GCA_018250635.1 Telegonus apastus | reverse complement strand
ACTTTGTAACTCTGTAAAGTGCGTAGGTACAAAAGAAATTCGTTCACAAAACAACACGGCCTAGCTCAAGGTGCAATCTATGTACATATATTGCGTTGTAAGTTAGAATCTCTCGGGGTTGTAAATTAAACCTCACGTATGCGACCTGCCGCGTTTGATAATTAATCAACTTGCAGATAAATACGACTTGACATCAGTCTGATATTAAAATATATTTTTTATTTTAACAAATAAATGTCTCAGGACCAACTCCAATATCAGCTAACGAAAGCCTAATCGCGCCACCGGTGGCCCGACCGCCGTTCGATTTTTTTTCCACCAAACGAAAAAATACAATTTGTTGGTGGCGGTTCGGCCGAGCGGCAAAATATCATAGCTTTGATCTGTATAATAGGTAGGTTGGGTTACGAATGAGATGGGCGGAGCGTCTTCGAACGGAGAAGTTGTGATTGGTGGAATAAAGAGTAGGGGATGATGAAGCAGATCCGACGAGGGTCGCTACAACGACGCTTCGCCATTGTTCGGTTAGCGGGCGCACTGAGCGCATCGCCGGTCGCGAGTGACTTGTGAGAACTGTTTAGAAAATGCTCGAGTTTTACGCAAATATCAACCCAGGATTGATGCCGGAAAGCATGCAGCCTCCACTCACCTGCAACGGCAGAACAGGTCAGTGCTAACATTTAAATACAACTTGTGCAGTGCAGCGAACTTTGACAAAACTTGCGAAAGTTTATAAACTTTTTGTAACTTTCATGGAAGTGTTTGAATATTTATAGTTGTTAAATATTTAATACTTATTAACACTATTATAGTACTATTTTTATAAATAACTCATGTACTTGATATAAATGCATAGTTATGTTTGTTTTTAATTAGGTACGTAGGTCTGCTTACCTATAGGGTAGGATCTAAAATTTCATACAAAAACTACAAAACTGATTGTAATCAATAACTAATACAATTAGGTGGTGGTGGTGAATGTATTGATGGAACAATAGATAGATATGTAAATCAAAAGTACCTATGTAAAAGTACCTAAGTAAAAAGCTACCTATGTATATTATAACGAAAAAGCCATGGATTATAACATAATAACTGAAACTGGATGTTTCTTATTTATGAAAATTATAAGCATTGTTGGGACAATAAAAATAATATAATATGACAAAAACTTGAACAAGTAATTTACTTCTACTAACTTTTTGATTACATAAGTCAGTTAGGGTACAAACGGGTAGAGTAAAAATGGCACGATTTGAATTTTTGACTAAAGTGACCCATTTAGGCCATGACAATGATATTGACAAGTGTTACTTAATTAGGTAACAATTGTTAAGAAATGAAAAATATTTATCTTAAGATATATTATTAATAGGAAAGGTTTGGATTACTCATAAAATTATACCCCTCGTTGTATTTAAAAAAATACATAGGTACATTACTAAAACAAAAAAGGAAAAACACAAATAAACGCGAAACTGTGACCCTCTCTGTTTAGCTGGGCGTGGCGAAAGTGTATCGTGGGTGCTTGAATACAGATGTGATATTTTATTTCCTGCAATTCATCTCCATCGGGCATTTTATGCTCAGTACTCACGTAGCTTTATTTCACAAAGGTTTGGTTATAAAGAGACCTACAGTCCTCGCCACCCTAGACCTCGAAAGCGTAGGTACATCGTTTTAACCCCTTCACTTAAAACATGCTGTAGAACATTTGTGTACTGCTTCTACGAGTATGGATAGGGAAGAATACAAAATATTCAGTATTAGTACGTTTCAATGTTAAAACGAAAATTGTAGAAAAAAGATTTTGTTGCTTACCTATCTAATTTAATGTATCGTCATAAGAAGAGCAGATGGAAATAGAGAATGAGAATGAATTAGACAACAGCTACCTACCAGATAGGGTTCCCACATACGTTGGGAAAATCCGGTCAAACGTATTGGAAATCCAGTAACTTTCTAATATATTACAAAAAGTCACAACTTGAGGCAACAAAAAAGTCTATAATTAAATGTTAATGATTAAAAGTCCAATTTTTTTTCTATTGCCCATGACACTGAAACTGAAGCCTGCAAAGATATTGGACATCTTTAGTTCGTTTTTCCAAGATTTCTTGACCGTACAGACGTGACCAAACCGTCGGTCTGCCGTACTGTCCGGTCGAAAGTCGGACTACCGACAACCCTACTGAGAGTTTATGATGACTCTCGCTTAAGACGGCAGTCTTAAGACTAAACATATATATTGCCTACTTAAGATATATCTTGGAAAAAGTTATGATGAACAACAGGCTTTCATATATTTTTCATGAGGAACAATCCATAAAATTGATTGAAAAACTTCTTTACAAATTCTTTACTCTAAAAGCAATACCTATATGTATGACCCTACCTACTATTATAAGAATATTTTTAATGCCTACCACTAGGTACATAATATTACCCCTCAATAGGTACCCGTCGCCGTGGAAGCGACGCCGGGTTATGTGGAATTTCTACCGCACTAAAAGACCCCCCGGTGGCGGTCCCCAGCTCTGGAGGGCTCCCGGGCCTCCAACAACTAAATATGACTTTTACAATGTTTTTTTTGGTTATAACTAAGTCGCGAACTGTAGTTATTTAATATTACGATAGTGAATCACCATTATTCCAATGTAACTTATTAAAAAAGGTAAACATAATTTGTTATAATAGTAAATATTAATTTCGGTTTCCACATAAGTTACTCTCATGTTAATTATGTTTAGTGTCACCATTGTAACATGTTGGTGTGCCTATTGAAATATAGGTAGGTACGTTGGTCCAAGCCCCCGACATGGATATTGTGCAAACTTGTACTTCATGTACTCGTAGGTACATGAAGTAAAGCTATGATCAAACTGGGTATGTTGTATTACATGAACAAACTCTACCTATACTTACCTAATAGAGGCTTTAGACGCTCACCATTACAGCAGAATTATATGAAACTAACTGACCTGACAGACGTTTTAGCGTTCTTGACTATGGATATTAAATTTGAATAGGTAAAATTAATAAAAAATAAAGTAAGAAAGTTTTCAGCACCCAGTAATACGGGTTCACCGAGTACAGAGGCCCTTACTATGTGCTGTAATGATAAAATATAATCAATTACTTAACTATTTTATTTATATTTTCTTAAATGTTGTAGTGTTCCGCTAAACTTATAATTTTTATTCTCTCATAACAAGCTTCTATTGACAATAATTAACACAACAAAAAAAGAAGTAGGTACCGAAATCTTAGGTACCTACCATCCGTTCACGCGTGAAAAGATGCCCAAGGGAAACAGAGATTTATTTATATATATATAGATGCAGGTGATTTGACCAACATAGAAATATCAAGCCCCAGAAACGTAATCCCAATTTATTTGTTTATCTGGCTAGAAATTAATACTCAAACCCCTATAAAACTCACGCAAAATTATTTCACGACTTCTACCAATATCACATCCATGCAATATTTTTATTTATTTTCATAATTGTAATGTTCGATGTATAACTAATAGTTAGGTACTTACAAGTATCATTTTATTTTAATTCCCGTAGGAATAATATATTTTCACCTTTATATTGTTAACCCCCAGTGGATAGTGACCAGCATTGGATACAAATATTATGATGATTGCTTTTCCACGCAGACAAAGTACAATTTTAAATGTTTTTCAGAAAGAAAAGAAGTGTATTTGTCGTGTATCTATTTTTTTAATGTTTAACGAGTGGATAGGTATCTATTTCGCAATGCCGCGACCGACCGACGTGATTCCAACACCGGTACATGCGGCTCGATTCACAGTGAATCCCATTTCATGGAAATTGGAAATTTTTTAGCAGTTTTTCTGGAAAATGTGAAAGACATGAATTCAATAGCTCGGATGCTTCCGGGCCGATTTCATTTTTTTACCTGATAGGGAATTTCATTAGGAAACTTTCGTGCCTGGTACGGTCGAGTTAATGGATGGAACTCCTCATCGCTACCTTCAACTCCTCAATCCTGATGATGCATGACATCTAAGCATACCTCCAGCCTAAGCTATAGGAGTTGGGTATTTTTAACAGTATGTTTATATCATAATATAGATAAATATACTTTTTTGAAATATGTTTTAAGACCAAAAAAGTATCTAAATATAAGAAAATTACATATATTTACCCACACAAAATTTGTTCAATACTTTTGATGCAAAATAAGCATTCAAATGATTTTTTTATAGGATAGACATTTATAAAATGATGATAGGTACCTGGAATATATCCCGAAAAAACTATTTAATATGCAAACAAATTCACCGCCCGGAGTTACTAATTATTTGACTATTCGAAATCCGCACAAAGTGTAATTGAAAGATATGCAATAAAATCGTCATTCGTAAATTTCATTTTATGTTCATGTACCTATGTTTCAACGCTTATAGTTTTCACATGAGTGGTTTCGTGTTACACACGGACGGTTTTACATCTGCACCACAGAAGCTTTTATTTATAGGTACAAAATGTTTATGAAAATATCGCTTTTCCACAGTTAAACGGAAATGTGGCTTCGGTTGTTTTAGTCGAATTTGGCGTACAATTTAATATTGTTATGTAGAGCGTTGTCTCCTAATTCACACAGCAATATAGGATCCACTGCTGGACAATGGCCTCACGGGCCTCACCTAATGAGGTTTTTTCTAATAGTTACCGTGTCTGCTTGTTGATAACCGTAGTGGGTGTTAATGATAAGGAAAGATGAAAGATAAGGCGCTGCCATGCTGCTGCCAGATGGACATCCAGGGGAGCCTTCTGCTTGTTAAAGTACCTCTCCTACAGGTCGGCCATCGGCTCGTTGAATTTATTTCTGTCCTGTGCCTAAGGTGAGCCTTGATTTTGTTAATATCCTTCTACGTCATCCACAAAGAGACAAAGGTGCTTTCAAGACTGACTAGTAGTAAATATTTGTATACATAGTTATACCTATCATCTTTTCTTTTAGGTGTGAATAAAAATACAAATTGATTATAAAATAGAAAGGGTATGTCATAGTACGTAAAGTAAATTAAATGACCTAAAACCCCCTAAATCTTATTTAAGAACTTGGCAACACTTCACACCTTTACTTAACTTAGGTATCCCTGTGGTCATAGTCGAGTAGGGTAACCTGGTCTAAGAGTACCACTTAAGGTTAGGAATATTCTAAAAAAATAAATATGAAGTCTAGTAAATCAACGAGGCATTACTTTCGCCTACAATTTAAAAAACTTTCATAAAGTAACATTAACAAAAAAACATAGATACGTTTTATCTCTTAAAGCAACAAAAATAATCACTAATGGGAATTGCGTACTCTTACACGTACCTACTATTGGGTAAAAGTATGCGTCTACGTTTGGTCTACGCCTATAAGCATACGCGGGTGGTGAATTTCTTATTTCTTACTTGCACAAATGGTTAGTAAAATTTTCTTGACCCTCATAAGTCGTACAAGGATGGTTACGTATCCATTTCTCACACTCTGCTGCATAAAAAGTGTTAAGGCTGTTACAGACGCAGCGGTCGAGGGTTTTAATTTTGTGAGGGTTGAGTGTGACTTGTGATTATCGAGTGTTAGTGATATTGAATTTGGTAGGTTTTGCGTGATCTTTAAAATGAACAACATATCATATTTGTTATTATAATTTATTTATTTTAAAGAGTAAAAAGCAAATACAGTAACAAATCTATTTTTAAAATATTGCGTTTAAGCTTACCCGCGTACTCTTAAAAAGTACCCACATACCTGCGTACTCATACACAATACACATACAAATGCTAAACGTGAGGAATTCAACGCCATATCGTGGCGTTGACTAGAATTACGCTCACTGCATGCGTTAGACATCAAACTTGAAAATCGTTCACTTTTATCGCATCGTTAGATATCAAACTTGAAAATCGTTACTTCGTTATTACAAAATAACTAAATTGTTGTCTCAAAAATTCTTTTAAAATGGTAAATTTGTTTAAGATTTTAAGCAAAAATCTTTAAACTAACGTAATTTCTATGTCTTTTGCTGGATTTGATTTTTTTTTTCGCGCACAGTTCTTATCACAGTTGAAATCAAAATACGACTTTAGTTGCCGTGCATCGTGACACACTTCACCGTTTTGGGTATTAATACTCTTACGGGTACTCTTGAACCAGATTAGTAACCTAAGTTAACTTTTTTTTTCTAAATATCTTTCATAACCGGAGGGTGCAAAAGCATCCTTAGGCGCCAAAATTTATTTTTCGTTTCGAATCGGCCTTGCTACAGTCCTGCCGTTCACTAAATGCATTCCTGCGTCAGTTGAATATTTCGAGAGATTTTTTAAAATTAAATTTTATTGAATAGTGATACTCGTTTGTCGATCGTTTAAAACTTCTGAATATTTGCGTAAAAACTGGCGTAAAAAATTACAATGGTATATAAACCTATATTTGAATTTCTAAATAAAATATTTTTATCTGGCTCCGATTCGCTTGACCATATGTATAACTAAAGGCGCTTGATCATATATAATTAATATATTACGGATCAAATTATGATTATTATCGATTATTAAGTAGGTACTTAGACCTTTATATCCAATTCATTAAATTTTTGTTTATTCAGACACTACCTGTCAGGAATTCACTCTCTCAGCGGCTAAACTATACCTAATTCTATTCAGAAGTAAGAAATGATCGATGAACAAATCTCCATCTCCAGTAATCGAATGACAGCTACTAGTTTCTAACTGATTCCAAATGACAGCATTCAGGAATGCATTCTCAGAGCGTCCAGACTATAATTCACATAACCGATGTCCTGTTTTGTCACGTCATGTTAAGCATTACCTGTTAAGATCTATATAATTTGAGGCATTATATTATAGGAATATTAAATTTAGAAAGTAACTTTACAGTGCTAACAGAATGATAAAGCTAATTTTAAAGAAAATACATTTTACCCATAGGTATGATTTCTTGGCCGTAACTAACATGATATCGAAGAATCGCTTAATTAATTTAAGTAATGTACATGCATCCTATGTAATAGACGAAATTTATTAAGAAATTAAGAACAGGGAAAAACTAAAGTGCTGTATAGTTAGTTTCTAGAACTCAACCACCCCTATAAGAATCGGAAGACGCAATTATACAGGGTGTTTTTCTTCAAATTGCACCCGTTCGGTTTACAGCCATGGAAAGAGACTGAAAATCTAATAATGTACTTTTAGTTTTCATCAAAATCGGCCTCATAAATCCATTCAGGATTTTTCGCTATACCGTATAGTTTCGGGTTTGACTAACTAGGCACAAGTAAAAGATTCATCATTTACACCCTTATGAGAGACATCTTCAAACGCCAAAATATTGAGGCTTTTTAAAACATTTGAAAGATTATGCAGTATTCACATATAACAAAGTAGGTATATTTTTGAATAGCATTAACATATTATATTTTTCATGTACCTATACATATTCCAACCTTTCTTTTAATAGAGTCCTTATTGTCTTTTAGTTCATTAACCGTTTTGACTTATGAGACGAATGTTCCTTGACAGCCAGGAATTATAAAGTCAAAGATAGATAAAGCCAGAAGAAGCCTTAGGTAACGGGTTAATTAAAGTTACAGTATCTGATCGGACAGAACTTTTGGATGAAAATAATCATGTGAAAATAGTACTTTATTTATATGCTTATAGCAGCTACTGCTTGCATTGAAATATAAAATACAAACTGAATATATAAAGTCCTATATTTCTTGTCAAGTGAATGGCGTAATCCGAAACTATAAGGATTAGTAAAAATGCTAAAAGGAGTTACGAGGCCTATTTTGAGAAAAGCTAAAACAAAAAAGTCGAAACTGTATCATTCGATTTAAAAAATATACATATTTCCGTAACAGGGATTCGAACGAGTGCATTTTGAAGAAAATTATACATTATTGCGCCATCCAATAGTATTACTTATAAGAATGAAATTCCGGAAACCAACATTTCCTCGTGATAGGTAGTAATTTTTTTTTTTATTAATAACAAAAATAATAATAGTACATGGCACACCAGCTAAAGGATAGGGCACATTTATAAGTAATTAGGTATATTTTTCTCCATACATTATTTTACTAAGTCGTAACTAACAGATAGCGTTTCTATTTCGTTAAGACATATCTTCCAAATGAATAGGACGAAAAATCTAGTGATCATATGTCATCAAAAATATCGACAATAGGAAATTTTTGTCATAGCAAATTCTAAAACAGAAAAATGTATTTGTAAAGGATGTGCAAAGGAACTTTTACTCTCTTTACCCAAAATTTTGTGACTATTCCAGCTCAAAGGGATTTAGTCTAATAAAACTGAAATAGGTACATTCCACGATCCATCTGTAGATGACAAACTAACTACAATAGGATGCCGGGAATAGTGTCCCGGTATTTCCCTGTCAAATGTTGTTATAACGTTTCAAAACCCATTTAAGTATGTTGTGTGAAATTTGGCGAATGATTCAATTTTGTGTCGCACGTTGAATATCACCGCAATGAACGGCAGAGCCGCCACGTACTGAAATATAACCTGCATAATAGATAAAGGTCATAGTTAAATATACTATTGAGCATTGTAAAAGTAATTACGTATCACGAGGAAATAATCAAATATATGTCAAGAGTCGGTCGCACTATCAAGAGCTAAGCCTGGTAGCGCCCGACCGCTATCCACAATGTAAAGAAGTCTATGTAAATGTAGCTGTAGGTACGAACTGATTGTCTTCCATTGCGCGTTATAAGCATTTGCCTTATCATTGACAAATAAACTTTATTTTAGATATTTTTATATATATTAATTGTATTCACCTCATTGAAACAAAGCTCACCCGGCGGCTCGCAACACTCACTCGGAGACACTTGGCGAACATTGTTTCATCAATAAATCTGTGTATACATATATAACCTACCTATGTACCACAATTTAAAAATTGATTTGATTTTATTTCAAACAGCATAATTATTCAATTTTAATGAGGCAAATATCATTATTTCTACTTTACACAATAAAGATAATATTTTAGTTCCAAAAAATATATGAGAAGCACTACTGAATGTCTTTGTTGTTTAGTATAATTAACAGCAACCTAGTAGTATTTTTAAAACTCAATTACTTGAATTAGCTTAAAACGTAAGTAAACCTAACTTGTGCTATAACGGAAATGCACCACAATAATCGTACCACCACCTACTCTTGATAATGTACACAAGTAATAAAGTTATACATGTAAGGTATCTAATAGCATCATACTGTAACTAAGTACGCTATTTTGTTTACAAAGTTTTTGTAGCAAACTCAAAATGTTTGAATTCCATCATATAAGTACTGTATCTAAGTATATTGTCCCAAAATTCGCACGGACCAGCGAGTCAATCTAAGATAGGTAAATTTCCTAGCAAAGTTCTAAATTTTGATTCCACTTTCTAATTTTCATAGGTAAAGGTTGGACTACTGAAACAGAAACCTACTGTCATCGTTTAGATGTCTGTACGGGATAGAACCCGGATCTCTGCGTGTCACACCAATGTGGTGTCTGCTACGTTAAGTTACGACAACTTTTATTTTCCTAAAGTGTACCAACGTAGTACAAACTTACGTTTTATGACTAGATATACAGATTATGTACTCAGGTATCTATACCTACCTATACCTAGATAGATGCCTATTCCTAGCTTTCGTATTCACTATATTCTTGCTATCCAACCGTAAAATCGATATCAGAACCACCACTTAGACAAATATCACGTGGGTCTGTGTGGGTATATGTTCGTATGTAGGTATGTGAGAGGCGACAGGTGCTGGTTATAGATATGAAAACCTGCGCGGAGTATGAGTATTAACCAGTTTACCCTATAGGTATATTATAAGTGTTTTTAGT
This sequence comes from Telegonus apastus, assembly GCA_018250635.1. NCBI lineage: Eukaryota > Metazoa > Arthropoda > Insecta > Lepidoptera > Hesperiidae > Telegonus > Telegonus apastus. The sequence continues at coordinate 667 of DWNY01002820.1, read as the reverse complement.
AAGGGACAAATTCGTTAAGTGAAAATATTAGTTAACCTTTTTTTATAGGTAAATTCTTTATACGTTTACATTGATTTACCACTAATAAAAACGTACGTAGATATAACTTTTATATCTATAGAACTATTTGTCTTACCTTACGGAATAAAAAATAGATAAATTATATAGGTACATATCGTCATTTTCAATTGTAATATATAGGTACATATATTTATACGTGAAGCGATTACTTCGTTGTTGGTTAAATTTTTGAGTTCCTACGAAGACACAAGTCTGCGCGTTTACTGCTAAGAAAGCACCATTTGTCATGACGCCACGGTTCCAAGGGACTTCGTTGATCATTAAAAAAAGCGTGCGGATATTTAGTAAGAAATTGTTAATACTGAACAGAGTAAAGCAGTATCTACTTAATTGCGGGGCAAATCAACGTGGAGTACTGCTCGCATCTCTGGGCAGGTGCGCATGACTCCCCACTTAAATCCGTGCAGAAACGCGCGATCCGAATCGTCAACGATTAAATGATCGCCGATCGGTTAAAACCTTTGAGCCTGCGGAGGGACATAGGTAACCTCTGCGTGTTCTATCGGCTTTATTATAGTGAATGCTCCGAGTAACTATATGCCTACGTCATCCTTCCTCCATTGCATTACTCGCCGAAGGATGAAGT
>DWNY01002819.1:0-10601 GCA_018250635.1 Telegonus apastus | reverse complement strand
TACTATTTATAAATGTATACACAATCCAGTTTATTTTTAACACATATTTTTTAAGAGACAAATGTAATATAATTTAAGTTTAAAGTTAAGAAGTCAACCTGATATATGTATGTTAGTATATATATGTTTGCTGTAGAAATTATATTTTATTATTGCAAAATTAAAACAAATTGTAACAACAGTAGGTACTTGACTATACGACGCCTCGTCGTCAGATCAATACCGCACTCTGCAGTGAGTCGCAGATGTATGTCTTTGCGTGGCATGCGCCATTAAACAAAAAATAATTATATATAATATTCCTACACACAATAGTAAAGCGACACATAATATTCACGCGAGAATTATAAAATGTCCATTGGCACCTATTAGGTCAATAGATAATTGAAGATAAGTTCATAATTTTTTTTTTTTTAAATGGTTGGAAAATTAGGATGAAAATAATTTCCCAACCATTTTATAAACATTTTTGATAATAGGTATAGCGGATAATATAATATATTTACATACAGCGGGGGAATCGAAGGATATTAATGAATTATTGATCTTAGTCTAGAATCACGAAAAAGTACGTTTTCTTAACAGATGGTTCCTCGGGTTTGACTGGGAGGGTCTGCGGGAGGGCAGAATGAAGGCTCCGCTGGTGCAGGCCGTGACGCACGACCTCGACCTCTCCAACTTCGAGAAGTACCCGAAGGACAAGCAGCCGCCCGATGAGACCTCCGGATGGGACATGGAATTCTAACACTTGCAAAAACGCCTATTTCTAGCGTGAATGTTCTGAATTTCGGTGGAAAGGTGTTGAAATCGGCTGACTAGATACTATATGAGGCGATCATCTTGATCTTAAGAGAGTTAAGTCCCATTCTGTATGGAGTCGGTTATAGATGTTTATAAGCGGAACTTCTTTTATAATCGAAGGACTTTATATACTTCATGCTCGTTTTATACTCCAATCTTTATGAAAAAATATTCATATTACAAAAATCGGTTACGCAGCTACGAATTATTTTAGGTAAATGTATTAATATACTTACATAGCCGCTATGTAACGTATTATAATTGTATAATATATTAAATTTCAATATTGGATGTGTGTGTAAGTACTAAATTATTGTATTGTTGATAATTGAACGTTGGTTAGAAATTATGAATTTGGCGGCAAAATTTTATACTACGAAATAAAGTTTATTTTAATGTCAAGTAGTTCTTTAATTTCATTCGCAATAGATTAACTGTTTCGTCGTTTTTCATCATTTACATTTAGATTCAATATTACATTACATAAATTATTACCAACCTTTTTCCTCATACTATTAATATACTTATACTAGTTGATATACAACTGATAACATAGTAGGTACCTCCTAGCAATAACTATGTACCTACTTATAAAAGCTTCCTGTTTAACATTATTTCTACGATTCAACTGTGTGTATTCTATCCATGATGAACATAAGGTATGTTGGAACGCCTATATATTTATTACAAGTATTTCTGCGCTGTGGGTGCACAGCTTTGTGGCAGATAAATTACAAAATAAGTAAGAATATAAGTGGCTGTCTATCCCCCTCTTCCTCAAATAGGTAACTCTACTAGTAAAAAGTACGATAGATAAAGTAAGTATGGATCTTGAGAAACACGAACTAAAGTCTACATCACTTAGAATAGATACCAAACTATAAAACTAGGATGCATGGCTGTGGGCAAAACATTGTAGTTCTTAGAGACCTAGAAGAACCAGGGCTATATCGGACTATAATCACTATACCTAATGCCTAATCTTTACGCCGTTGTTAACCGTAACTATCGTATAAACACAGAACAAGCGGTAATTAATGGTTGCGCGATCGAAAGGCCATCACCTAATATAACATACCTACTGGAATGATCTTTATAAATTGTTTTAATTGATATGCGCCAGCCAATTAGTGAAACGCATACTGTTGTTTGTAAGCGGTAGTCCAGCGACGCGGCATCCCTGGCGCATAGCGCGACAAGGTTCCATTGTAACTATTTGCAAGCAGGCTACACTACATAAGTTTCATTCAACTATACGACATATAAACGCGAGTTGTTCTGTTCAGTTATTCGCGAGAGCGGCGCGCGAGCCGGACGCTGTCGGCGGTGCGCTCCGAATGCCACGATGCGCTCCTCCGGCACTCTACGCGCACGTAATAATAATAACTGCTAATAAAACAGTGCCAGAGGGCTATCAAATAAAACTAACACTCTTGAATACAATGGACTGTACCAACTATTGCATTCCTATTATACAAGACCGATGTGTAAAACATAAAATTACTTCAGTGACATAAAGCAGAAAAAACATTGGAGTGGTTTACTTTATTGAAAGTGAGTATTATACAATACAGATGAAACATTATTTAAATAACTTTATTAGCTAAAATTTATTGTTTACATAGTGACGACTTAGTTATTTCAGCAGTATCTATGCCTCCACGGTCTCATGTAGGTATAAATAAAAAAATACATTAAACTACGTGAAATTTATGCAAAAAGAAATAAAAATGTCCTTCACATAATACCCTCTTTGATATAGCAAGCATGCGAACAAATAGATACGGTTTTCGGCGAAACACATTTTTATTTTGATTACTTAAATTGTAAAAGTATTTATGTAAATTTAGAGTAACATATAATAATATTAAAAATTATTGCCATCAGTGACCCCGTAACAATCGAGGCCAGTCACGTTACTATTCATTTAATAGCTGCCTACCTAAAATTACTCGATCCATAAAATAGTACGTTTAATGTACCTACGGCTTACTTTATGAAGCAGTATCAACGTATTGTTCTACTAAAAGGATGTTATGTGGACATTTGCCTTGATATGCCTACCTACCTCAATGTTAATTCAATACGCTGACGACTTTCTTACATGTACCTACTAGCATATTATTAACTCTATTATCTTAACCCATAAAACTTCAAGAATCTAGAACACGAATTCTACTTAAAGTAAACAAAGTCGCCAAACAAGACGCAATCTTTGCATATTGATTATAAAGTAAAAGGTAAAAATCACGGTTTGACAATAGCAGCAACAGTACACAACATTTCTGTCCTATGGCAGCGTTGTTTACGTATCTCAGAGACCGCTCCTGCAAGACCTACTTAATTCGTCGTCAGAGCTACTCAGGTATCTACTAGATATTGACTTCCAGGAATATTTCTGTTTCACTTAGGGTTTCGATGCAAATATACAAAGGTCATCAAGACCACCAAGCATTTGGTGGACTGCACAAATGCACAGTCGATTACTATTTTTACTTTTTATGTCTTAGAAGTAGCAAATGAGCTTGCAACCCACCTGATAGTAAATTTCCACTGCTGCCCATGGAAATTTGTAAACAACCCTAGATAAGTTCACAGTCCTACCTAAGGTCGGCCACAGATGCGTTGCCACTTTTGGTAAGTATGACACCCATCAGACCAGAACACAGGAGCGCTTAACAGTGCTGTTATAGGGAAGAAATAGGTGTGGCGGTGGTGCCCCAGAGTTGGACCACAAAGGGTTCCACCACCTCTTAAACTAATTTAAAATTAAAATGTAATAAGAGAAAAATGTAATTTAATCTTATAAGATCTCATGTCTTACGGCTGTAATAGATGAAGGACGAATACTAAAAAAAATATACGTGACGAATAGATAACCTCTTTCCTTTGGGAAGTTGGTTAAAAATGAATGACGAACGTAGAGAAATGAATGACGAATACTAAAATAATTTGGAGATGGTAAAACACGCCTCTTATTCATTTGTTTCGCAAGTCAGGTGATATTTTACATTGACGTCATTCTTAAGCATAATCCTTCCACGAAATTTTGAGAGCAATGGCGTCAAAGCCTTCACCTAATTATCACAAAACACTTTCCAATTTTCTTCCGTGAACGTAATTTATGTTGCTTATATCACACAGTAAAGGCAGAAATGGACTTGCAGTTCACCTGAATTTGCTAATGTCCTGTTAGCCCCTAGGGATATATATTATATGTATAAATGGTAGGGCTACTTCCAACTTTCCTCAAAATAATTCCAAAAAATTTGGTGCCACGAGTGATGTAACTACCCAAAAAAAACACTAAGTATATTGTGAGCGTAATAAACGTATAACTGAGTACCTTTATCTTGGCACTACTGCCATACCAATTTTTGCCTAATAACAGAAGTCGTTACCGGCTTTACCGATTCTGTATTCTGACTTTAAGTATTGGAGATATACTTATCCGAGGCGTTCTAACTTAGTCCTCAGGGATGGCAAGGCATCTGTGACCGATCTTTGGTAGGACTTTATATGGGGTTAATCATAGACGTACATGGGCGGTATTGGCCACTTGCTACCATGTGAACTGCATGCTCACTTGTTACTTGATTAATACATAAAAAAATCTAAATGTAGTAGAAAAAACCAAATCGACTAGTTTATATGACCCAAAAGGTATCATCGAGCCACATGGGAACAATGGAGGCACTGTGCGATCGCGATGACTCTATGTGTGAGGCGCACGCGCTAGCAGCCGCGCTACATTCCTTACACCTGTACTGCGCCTCCATCTCCGCTGCCCTCATATGTTGCTGCGCGGCCAAGAGGCCGAAATGGTATTGTTTGAATTCAATATTTATGTTCTGTTCTGTTATCTCCTGCTTTTATTTCATTTTACACCTCTGGGACCAACGCTCTAGGTCACAAGCTTTGTATATTAATTCATACAATATTGGATTTTCAAAAGAATTCAAATTATTAAATTAATGACGAACTACTTACAATGTAGGTAGGTACTTCATTGTGATAAGCATCCGTATATTAGTATCTACGTTACGATAAATAGAAAAACTTAAATAAGTGGCTATATATATTTTCATAGTTATGAGAACAATTGGAGAGCCCAAAACATTCGCGGTGTAGCGAGCATTGCCCTCGGAGTAACCTGGTGCTGCGGCGCGGCGGCTGCGACCCTCCGGCCCTACGACACTGTCCATCTCGTGGCGTCATTGATGGCGCCTCTGGCCTGGCTCGCGGCCGCAGCGCTTCACGTCTCCCTATGGACACGTCGATCCACCGCACCCATCCTCTACCTGGCGATATACTGGCTACTCTCAACGGCTTCTTCAGCATTTATTTTGTACAAACACATGTGGATGGGAACTTCGGCTATGAGTATAGAAACATACATACACGCTCTGGGGACGTTGTTAGCTTTGTGTGTGTGCGGAGTGGACTGTATATGTTTTTATGACGAGGTAATTAAATTGAACGCTTATTTACTATATTGATTTGATTATTTAGAATGACTAATTTATTAATTCCTAGGTTTAAATATCTGGTTATTAATTAGTAATGAGAAGAATATTGGAGTAGATAATGTATGTATGTAAATAGAAAGTCGAATGCTAATAGGCCGCTCGTTACGAAGTAATGCAGAAACTAGCATATTATTCCGATATGTAGTGCGAAGAATGGCATCAATTATTATCATAAACGGTGCATGATGTATGAGGCGACCGGTAGAAAACGGGATGTTGGGAATATCCTTTGCTTTTGGCCGTTCCGAAGGAATATTATTTAATTGAATTGGAAAGGTTCTATAACGTCCAGCTTTCAAAATATAAATAAAATAAGAAACTATTGGGCATATTACGTTTAATTATTACAAATTATTTTACCCTTTTCCATTTTTTCCTTATATTATATTTATTTTCTATTTAATATGAACATTATATTGTTATTCATTGCATAATACGATAGAGCGATAATGTACTACATAGCTTAGGTTGATTGACCGTATAAACTGTTCTTTTAACATTCAAAATTCCATTGGCTTTATAAAATGTAGGTACCTAAGGTTGTGTCCAACTTTTTACAATGGTCCTGTTTTACTCCGAATATGTCACGCAATAAACGTATTAAAGCACATAAATCTCACAGCGCCAGACGTGCTTAGTCTCTTATTATATTAGGTATGTACTCGTATAGATGCTGCGCGACACCAGACGTCGGTCTCGGAGACGCTCTGCGTCTGGCGCCTCTCCTGGCCGCACAATATAATATATACTTTCATTTACGAATAAGGCAACATGCTCAAACTTAAGAACTTTTATATAGCAGTTCGCCTGCAATAAATTCCAGACTACCAAATACTTGCGTACGAAACAGTTCCGTATCCAAATAGAACATGATTTACAACAAAATTAATGATCTCCGCCAAAAATAATTTGTCTCCAGTAATGCATGTATCCTTTGCATCAATATGTATGTTTCCTTTGCATTTATTATTTACAACTCATGGACATGTACATGACATATACACCTATGTAGGTATAGTACTAAAACTACTGTTTCAGGTATCAAAACGCTTGCAAATTCGCCAGAAATCAACAGCAATACCGGATAATATTACTTACCGGCATAACAAAACACATTTCTTTTCAAAAATAAGTTTTTTCTGGCTTAATTCAATCCTTTATCGGGGCTACGAAACAGGATTAGAACAAGATGATCTAGGGGAATTACCAGAAGAGGAACGGTCAAATAAGTATTACCAAAAGTTCAAAAGAATATATAATAAACAAGAGGTATATGATATTACTCGTTTTTTACACCTTGACTAACCTTTTTATGATTTTCGACGTAACTAAAATATTTCTTACATATTTATTAAAGCACATTTTTATAATTCAGGCAACAAGAACAAAAGAGAAGAATCCGAGCATGTGGCAATGCTTTATTCGTATAATCTGGCCTAATTTTTATATTGCTGGCGTAATGAAACTATTTGGTGATTTAATAGGAGTTATTCCGCCATTGGGACTGGCCGTTATAATTCAGTTTATGGAAAACCCTGTAACATCTCACGATTCTAATTCTCCGGTAACGGTAGAGGAATTTTCAAAAAATGGCTACGTAATATTACTTGTTGTAACTTTGGCCCTTGTCCTTCAAGCTTTTCTGTCACAAAATTCAACACACTTAGTGACTGTCGAGGGAACTCGATTGAAAACAGCTTTACAGGTAATATACATTTATGTCAATTAATCATTTATTACATAAATAATTACCAACTTATTTTCATACGTATTTTATTACCGTATAATAAAGGTATTACGTTTTTTTAAGAGTATGGTGTATGATAAATGTATGCGCTTGGCATCTTGGTCACCGTCAAATACAGTCAATGATGAAGAAATGCCGCTTTTATATCCTTCAGAAGATGCAAACTTAACTCAACCGGGACTTCTCACTAATTTAATATCCCAGGATACATATAACATAATGTCATGCGTTTGGGTTTGTCATTACGTATGGGCTATACCGCTAAAAGTAAGTATAATTGTTAATCATGAATGTTTGAATTTTTCAAATAAATACAGTAATTTTAATAACAATTTTATCTGTTTTAGGTAACAGTCATTTTGTACCTCTTGTACAATAAACTTGGTATAAGTGCTATAATAGGCACGGTTGCCAGCATTTTTCTTATCACTCCACTGCAATTCTACATTGGCAAGAAGTTATCTGATAATTCCAAGCACATCTCTAAATGTACGGACCACAGAATCTCAAAAATCTCGGAAATACTACAAGGCATAAACGTCATAAAATTATACGTGTGGGAGGACTTGTTTAACGAGAAAATATTACAGTTAAGAGAAGTCGAACTTAAACTGCTTAATAAAGATTCTATATACTGGGGATTTCTAAGTACGTATGTGCAGAGTGTGTAGACACGTTAAACATAAATGTAAGAAAATCATTAGTCTTACAGTTAATTAATACGTTAGATAACTTAAGTATATTATATACATTATGTTTCAGCTTTCACAACTCAAGTTTCTACGATACTCGTGACGGTTATAACATTTACATTGTACTACTTTCTAGAGGATTGTAAAGGTTTAACAACAGTCAACGTATTAGCTGGGCTGGCACTCTTCAATCAATTGACTATTCCTCTTCTTATCTTACCGGTGACTGTGCTTATGATAATTCAAGCTATGGTAAGCAGGAACAAAATTAATTGTATCAATATTACGGTAACTATTTTCCTTGACGTGACACTACCAGTAGATAAAAGGAAATGATTGTCTATTTAGGTCAGCACAAAGAGGATAAAAAACTTCTTGGAACTCCCAGAATCAAACAACGTTCGAGAAGATACCAATGACGATTACTGTTCACAAAACATACCAAAGATGCCAGTTAATAATGCAGGCCGTAATAATATGTGTACTGATAGTAGTGAAGGGGAACAGATACTCCCAGTACAAAATGAAGCAGTCAATTTAGACTCAGAAGAACAATTTTCAGATGACGATACTTGCAATGTGGAACAAGAGCTAGAATATTTGGTTAGATTTAGAAATGCGGCGTTCTCTTGGAAGATGAAGGATAACACGTGGCTAGATGTGGATGATTTAGAAATTCCAACAGGTAACATTGCAGATGTACACACTCAAGCATCTAACATTTATTTAGTGCTATTTAATGATAAAAGTATCCTACGCTTTTAGGAAAATTAATAATGATAGTTGGCTCTTCTGGGTCCGGCAAATCTTCATTGTTGTCTGCAGTGCTCGGTGAAATGCACTTGGAACGAGGTGACGTCAGTATTAATGGGTAAGAATTATTCAAGTACCTACTGTGTGATAATAATTAGATTTGTTTGTGGTAAGATATAACCAACGTAGTTTTCGTAGTTTTCAATAATTTAAATGATCCTGTACCTGTGACTAGTATGCAAGTAGAATTTTTATAACCTCCTTGCTGACCTTATAGTACTACACTTGTAACGTCGCCATACTACATAGCCTCAAGTTTGAATGGCCAGTGGTTCCCCTCTAGCTATTTTAGACTTTCACTTGCTGCATACGATTACTTTTATTATGCAAAGTGAGTAGGTATAATGAAAATTCATATTTGCATCAAATTCGATATTTCGATATTTTTTCGATATTTTCGATTTTCGATTCGATATAAGCTTTCATGATAAAATCCTACTATTATATCATGAAAGCTTTTCATAGGACAAATTTATACCTCAAAACGGTCGTGATTGCTCTATGAAAGTAGCTACTGTTGAGAGATATCCAATTATTCTCGTTTAAAGATCTCGCGCTTACAGCATTTACCAATGATCTTAGGCTACTCCTATTGCATGCATGCTTTGCTAATTGTGCCAAATGAGTAAATCCTGAAACGCAACAAAAAGTAAATGTGTTACGTTAGATGTATTTTTAACGCACGTAATTATACATATTTTTATATTTATTTGTTATATGAAACATGTAATAGTAAGATATGAACATTTATTTGTGTTGACGACTAGAAAGTGTTCAATATGGTACGCTGGTCAACCTCCCTGGTTGCTGGAAGGGTCGATACGAGAGAACGTGGTGATGGAAAGCCCTTGGTGCCCGAAGCGGTACGCGCACGTTCTACGAGCTACCGGGTTGCGCCCCGACTTACAACTTTTACCCGGTATGAAACGATTAAAGTTAATCAGCGTAAAGTGTGTACATACACTTTTATTACTTAAGGGGACATTGGTGACGACTTTTAGTGGGTGTGAGTTAGGGATTGATTTATTGTGATGGAAAGTAACTTTTTATGAGCAGACTGTTAATGTTTTCATTTACATGAAATCATAATATAGCGATTTTAATAATCTTTTAATAGTGAATTTGCATCACTTTTAATACCTAGATATAGGTACCTATTTAACATACAATTTGATGACATGCCATCAATAAAATTATATTACTGTGGTGCCGACTGCCGGATTCATAACGTGAATATTGAATTTATGGTACGCGCGGACGTTGACTATAAAACTAGCAATGAATCACTTTTATGCACAGCCAAAGGATGTATTCAAAGATGACATGCAAAACAATCGCGATCTGCTCGACGATAACACTGTGGTGACATATGAAACTGATCATTTAAATAATGTTGTTGTTGCTAACAATATTAGTGGCCCTAGTGACTAAATAAAAATATTAGGTAATATAATTATGAGTAACTGCGAAAATACATTGAATGATTCCCTCACACCTCAAGGAGGTGTAGTTTGCTTTCGGACGAAAGTAAACCTTTATATAGGTTATATGATGGCAGGACGAGCATGTTGCCACCGGGAATTCTACCACCATTACATCTATCTCTTGCGTGAAACAGTGGAATTTCTCTGATTTGTCAAATTTCACCTGGGTTGTACATTTTTTTTGTTTTGATACGTTAGCGAAATTTTATGGAGAGTTCCACCTTAGTCCACGAAAGTCAGCATTTGTATATACGATGTAAAGATTATGTAGATACCTCTTTTGTTTTATTTAGAGTTTGCTTTAATTAAAAATAATTAGAATTCGAAATTTGACATCTTCAAATCATCAGCTCATAATCACATTCAGCGATTCCGTGAATTTATGTATGGAAGGCAGAAGATCACGAACATTCACAGACAGCAGCAGCAGCTTATCTAGTTTTAGTACATAGTATCTTGACGATAGAAACAAATTTGTCAATAATCGTGCAGAGGGCGACGCGACGCGGCTAGGCAGCCAAGGCGCGCCGCTGTC
>DWNY01002818.1:0-10601 GCA_018250635.1 Telegonus apastus | reverse complement strand
AAGATAACTTAAAGGAATTTTAGACATTATTAGGCTTAATTTATTTTAGTAATTAATTTAAAAATATATATTTTTAGCCTTTGTCATAAAATTTGAAAATATTAAGCGATATGTCCACTTTGGAAAATAAATATCATAAGATTATTCAAAATGAAATTCATCTGACTCTTTACCTTTTCGCATCATCACCAATGTTTATTTTATCTAAATTCTAAATCGAATAAACCCAAAAACAGTAGCTTATGAACGTAATAAGTGTAGAGCGTAAAAGCTTGTAATAATGTCCAATTAAACCGAGAAACATATTGCAAACGTCTTAAGAGCTCTGTTATCTTGTAACAAATTGTATATTAGCAAGTAATGCCTATATCGTATCCATCGAACGGTAGACGTTTTGACAGAGTGCGCTCGTGGCGGCGCGCACGAATCAGGTCAAGGTGGCTGCAGGAGCGCAAGGATCATTACATTTTGTACCTTTTGTACAGTGCGCCTATTATATACGCTTGTGCGAATAAATTGTTTTTATCATCTGGATTGTACGATTGTAAGATTTAGTCTCCTTTACGGCAAAGCAACTAGGAATTTAAAGCGGTTTTCTCGGAAATTTAGGAAATTATGTATTTGATATATATTTGATCCTAATATTGTATATTTTTGGGTTTGTATAAAATTTACTACTTTGTAAACCAATTTTGTAAGAAATAAATATTACATACGTTTATTTAACTATCTAATAATACCAATATTTCATTTCAAAATTTAGTGTTCACCAACAAACTCGACCTGTGCATAAGACCTTATCAAAATCAATAGCTGACTCATTCGTGGGAAGGATAATGAATGAAAATTATGCGAATCAGCAACTTCTCAGACGGTTTCAAGTTTAAACAGTAAACGGTAAATAAAAATAACATAAATAAATAAACCTATTTAAGGGATTGGTTACAGATTAAACGGCACAGTTAAATTTAAAAAAATATCTGTGTCAAACTGACAATCAATGCCAAACTTCTATAAGGAGTACAATCTTAGCTGATTATTTATTACAGCTATAAAAAGTAAGGGAAAAGGGTACTCAATCTATGTTTCTAGGTCAATCTATCAGGTATTTAGGGTCAATTTATGTTATACGCCTGCATTTAAACGAGTTCCTTACGTTAGTAGAGTCGTATCTCCAAAATCCAAAAGGTCAAATTATTTTAGATATGAATGTTTTTCATAAGGTAAGTACGTGTATAATTGTTTTTAGCCAGATACAGTATTAAAATATATAATTTTTGGTCGACATGATTTTATCGATCTAACCATGTAGGTAGATATAAGGAAAATTATCGGTAATATATTTTACGACGGGTTTTAAGAATGGAGTTACTGATTCTAGGTTTTACCGTCTAATCTTATCATATAGCCGATAAACATGGTTATTTGTTAGGTATTTTAAACAATGCATTTCTGTCTAGAATATTCGTTGTCATCATCTTTTATTGCTAACAATAATCATGTTACAAGTCACAAAGTTTTATTACTATTCGTCTTCTATGAAGATACATTCACTTTTATATAAAAAAACGTAATAAATGGGCATCTATAAGTCGTCCTACTAACCCTCAGATGGGGTGTATATGTAACTACATCTAATGGTAAGTATGTAGGTACCTTTTCATGCCCAAAGACATCTGTAATCAACTTCAGATGTGATTAAAGCACGCACCTGAAGTCCGTTAGAGTTGCAGTGCTACTGCTGCGGATAACAGGATACGTTGTATAAATAAAAGTAGCAAACGAACTTGCAGCCCATTTAATGGCAAGTGGCCACTGCTGCCCGCGGACACCTGTGATAAACCTAAAATAAATTTAGGAGTCCTGTTGAGGTCGGCCACAGAAGCGTTGCTACCCCTGAGAACTAAGTTTAAATGGAAAGCCTCGGATATGTCTCCCTTACCACACTCTTCAAACCAAAACACAGCATGACGGAATACTGTTGTCATAAGGCAGAAATAGGTGTGATAGTGGTGTCTCCGGAGTTGAACCACAAAGGGTTCTGCCACCTTCAAACGAAACTCTGAACAAATGTAGAGTCGAGTCGTACATTCAATATTAAATGCGTATCGCTGTTGTATACCGGTAACTGATAGCTCTATTACAATGGCATTAAGGCAATCAAATTCGCATAGACTACACCTAAGCGAAGTTAATGCCAACAAATTGTGTTCCCAGCATTATGCTGAACAGATGAAGATTTCTAAGATTTCACGCTATCAAGCCAATTTTGTGGATGGTAAGTGACGCATTCGAGTGTATTTATTCTCGCTGCGACCGCCTGACATCACAATGGATCGTCCATTACTCCTTAGAAATAATCCCCCGTATTTGAAAGTCAAGGTTGCGCTACGCTCTCGCTGTATGCTCTTGTTACTTTCGCATGGTTTAGACTTAACTATGTAACATTCGAAAGAAATGTCCGTTCGCTCATTAACATTCCATTTATATTTCATTCCTTAAACTCCAAACAGCCTTAAAAATTTAACCTGGGTTGTTGTTCCTATTGTTTAACCAAAATATATTAAATGTAATCTCGATTATCGGATATTGACTCGGTCACAGCTCTTTGAAACTTACAATTAATGACAAGTATCAAAGCGTTCAGACCTCTTTAAATTTCAGTTTGGCACACATGCGTCGTCGTGATGATTCAGCTTAAAATTCTTGGATTATATTTCCAAAACATTGTCAGCGCTCTCGTGTTCGCTTCGTTTCGAAGTCGCGTCGACGAGAGTGTCGTGATATTCGCGTGCAGCGTTCAATGTTTATGCGCTTTTACTTGTCACAACGCTTCGGTTCGTTTTAACTGAGCTTCGCTGGTGAAACTCAACGGCCACCCGCGCTAATTCCCGTGACAGTCCGTCTCGAAATGAATCATTCTAGACTCGCCCCGCAATGAGAAACGATCGCCGGAACCGGGATTTTCGTGAGAGCTTATTTACTTTCTACTTGTTTATGGCCCTTTCTGTCTCGCCGGTATCTTATTGTTTACGGACAGATAATTGTCGTGTGCCTTGGATATTATATACAGTCGATTCGGGAATTATATTTTTTATTCGTATTCAATTATTTGTTAAAGAATTTTTTGCTTTTTTACTCTAAAGTTTATTAACCTACTCTTGACTAAATGACAAGATTTGAACTCATATTTTTGTACTCATATCTCACCGCAAACCGTGTGTAGTACAGTAAAATCTCAATAACGTATAAATCACTGAATGAACGGGCGAATGAGTACGGTTAATACGTAACCGGCGTTATCGAGCAACCTTTAGCTCCTACCATGTGTTGTATCAAAACACATTAATATAACAGATAAAGAGTATTACTCGACGCCACGCACGATAGATTATCTAATGAAAGTAATGAAACCGACAAGAAAATAATTCCCAATACATCATTTGCGTTCGATAATGAGACGTTGAATGCATAAAAGAATGATTCTGTTTTGCTTCGGGCTCTACAGCTCAAATAGTATCTATCAGTGAGTGATGGAGTGATGCAATTTGTTTGGAATTGCGCAGTCTCTTTGTTTGTTTCTCTTTTGTTGGACGGATTCAGATAAAAAATTCTAAAAGAAAATATCAACTTATATGTCATGTACCGGTTTAATATTGATCGATGTTCTATGTAAATATACCACGTAAATTTAGATCAACTGTACGTGGAATTGTGTCATTTGCAATTTGTGAAATAATTTTAGCGTGCATATTTACTAATTCACACACGAAATATGTCACGTATTAATAATATTGCAATTTTAATCTATTTCTATTATTGGCACATGTCATAGGGCGTCCCAGCGAATAATTGCAAAAGCTTTGCAAATAAATGAGATATGTAATTTCGTTGTTCGTCACGTAGATTTGTTTATTGCAGTTATGTTTATTCAGCAAGACGCGTGATCCACTCAACTTTCACTCTTAGGGTGTTATGAATAAAGATCACATGATGTGCCATCGTGAGGTAATACTAAGTACCGACCCGTTCGGCGTGACTCACGATCGGCTACCGTGTCACGCACAATACCATTCAACTTTCATAATTTTGGCCATAACGCGTATCTTACTATGTAGTTTCTTTTATTTATAAGAACAGGTATTACATTTCCTGTCGACTTGGGTCCTTTATACAAATCCTTAGCTGAGTGGTACTGCAGTTAAAATTCTTGCATTCGTCCACGTAGGGTTAAGTACTCCCACCGCGGGGTTTCAGTAGATAAAAATCCCATATAACCCGGAGACGCTCTCATGAGTGATACCTTCAAAGGGTTCTGGGTATATTTTGAAGGGTAATAAACCTTCGCTAAAAACAAAACAGCTGATATGTAAATGATCAATTTCAATTTAATATTCCAAGATTAGTATTGTTTACTTTCTTTATGTGTCCAAAGCATGAACGACTCGGTGACTTCTATTAGGTATGCGGTAGGACTATGAATGTGGAAGGCATTACTTATTATTTATTTATTCCTAACATCAATGGCTTCATAAGATTAGAATGAACAAGCCAATACGTGAAGGTCGCTTATGTGATTATTTGCTTATAATTCGATTATCTCCACCGTTATCTCCGTGAAAATCCAAGCACGTTACAAGCTGTTTTAATCTCTACATATAAGTGTTAAGATTCTAATTAGCCTGCATTGAGTGCATCTGGGTAATGCAAGCGTGTTACGCGCGTGTTTACGTTTTCGCACATCAATTTCTTCGCTTGACTCGTGTTGGTTTAATATTGGAATTATGCGGCAAGTGGCCATCGCGCTTCCGGTAAATTTATGCACTGGAATATGTTCCAACATGCTCGCGCGTAATAATAGTACTTTTGGTTTCTATTTTTGTAATTAGGTAGGTACTTATTTTGTATTTCTTATTTACCTATCGCTTTGTAAATTAATAATCTAAATTCGGTTTCGCAGTTTCATACGTGCCAGAAATACGCGCAATAGCTTTTTTAATACGCTTCAGAAACATTAAGATTAAATAATGGAAAGTCTAGAATCGTATAGACCAGGTTCTGAAATTTAAAATGCTATTATTTCCCTTAAATTGCTGGATGTGTTAAAGCTACATTGAGCCTTTTAGTACCAAAGACAAGTCCTAAACCCTTTTCATTATGAAAGGAATAGTATAACACAAATGGTATACTTTAATAATTATGAATTAAATAAATAATTGTTCCTACAGAAGAAGAGAGAAGAAAAAAGTACGAATTGTTTATCAGATAGAAAAAACATACATCTATGTACATTACAAATGGACCAGACTCATATGCCTTAAATAATCAAATAACACTTTCCATTTAATAAATTTTTGAACAATATAATTGGCAATTACAAAATACAATTGTGACAATTACTTAACTAATATACCTAAACTTATCGGAATTCACTTTAATTACATTCATTCGTCCGAAAGCTATAAAGCTGCTATAAAAACATATTGATCAGGTTGTTGTCCGACAAAAACCTTCGCCACAATAGACATTGTGCTAACAAACGAGTTTGTTTGTTTGTGAGGTTTCTATCGTTCGCTGTCGATGGCCGAAGCTCAAAGAAAGCTCGATGATAAACTGCCCATTTACGTAACAACATTTTTGTTATCCAACAGAATAGCATCGGACATCGGGCATCTTGAAAGTCCGATCGTATCGTTACATTTCGTAAGCAGTGCGCTATCGTAGCATCGGTCCGGAGTCCGGACCACAGACTTAGAATTTTCTCGCTAAGATAAAGAACAACAATGCGTGGAAACGAGATATCTAAAAATTCATATAAATTTCTTCTAGCTCACTAGAATAAAATATATTAATTTAGAATTCTTATGAATTTAGAATTCTCTTACTCATAAGAGATGGCTAAAAAGTCAAACGTGTCAATATATTTTTGAATAAGATCTTTTAGCGTCGTCCGGCAATGTACCGCTCTTATATTTTAGGGAAAATACTGAACTTATTTACCTATTTTTGATTGGTTTTCAAATTAGTGTCTTCCTGAGTGAGTGATTCCTAAGTGATTGTGGTGTGTTAAGATTCAGTAACCCACAAAATCATACGTTTCGCGAGTAAAAACGTCTCGCGATAATTAACTCCCAAATCAAGTTTAATAATTGCATATTCATTTTTGTTGTCGTTATAAATAAATTTCATAATTAGATATAAAATAACCAATTTTCACCAGTTCATCTACAAAAATGCATGTAAATTTTAGTAACTTATATAATCAGTCATTGTGTATCTTTTTCATTCTATATCTATGGTCTGGACTGTATCGTAAGCGCTTCAAGTGATGCCCTTTTAGCGATCTATGACGTCATTATCTACACAATAACACATGCTGATAGCGCTCTTCGTTTGTCAGCCACTCGTACACGTGTTTAAAGAAACTGGTTATTTTTGTAATTGGGTTATACAATTATAACTTAATAAACGGGATAAACACAGGACGCAGATCATGAAGGATGCCATAGATATAACTAAGTTCTGATCTGATCTTTTCTTAACCTAACATATGTAGTTTATTTAAAATAACACTTTGTATATCTAAAGCAATTTCGGATTGAATAACTTACACCGAAGTGTAAATGCAGAAATTGATTGACACACTGATCTTTTGTCTACAGAGACTTCGCCGAACTGTAAAATCGTGGGATGCTTTTTCAAATATTTCACACCATGCACACATGGTTTTTTTTTACAAAACTATTCTCCACATTTTAGTTCGTTTTATCACAAAACGTGTTTTTTTTTATTTTAACTATTCATTTCATTTTTTATTTTTACTCTTTTTTAATTATTTTTTTTCATATTACTGCATTGTCGTGGGTCCTTGATTAGTATGCAAAGTTTAAAATTAATCTGACGTTTCTAAGTCCGTCAAAACCACATTCAAAGTATAAGTTACATACAAACATATAACCGAAACGAATAAAAGCGTATTAAAAAGATCAAGGCGTTTCCGCTTCTCACTCCGCCTATCACCGTATACCGGCCATACAAATAGATTCCCCAATAGACGCATGCATTATAAATGCTGTCGGATCTGCCGCTACTTGCCGAATAGAACCGAATTTTATTTCACAGCACTTACCGGTTTGACTAGCGCTGAAACAATACGGGTTGACTGGAGTTTTATTTATGGGGAAGTAGCGTGTTTTATTAACGTTTTATGGCATGTTAGAAAGTAAAATCTTTGGAGCACTGCGATATCCTTAAAACAAACCAATTCAGCTTCTTCTGAATTAGAATGTTTATATTCTAGTATTCGTGAGTACGATAAAAAAACCGTGTGTGTGTAGAAAATATACAGTATATAAACATGCATTTATTAAACGTAAATCAATGCTATTTTTTCAGTCCATACCTATTTTCTTTTAGTTAGAGCAATCGTAAAATCGCGTTTGATTTACAAAGTTGAATGACGTCTGACACGGTCAGAACTTAGATGGAAAACTGCTCTCAATTGTATGGAAGCGGGCATAAAATTCTACAGCGGGCATAAGTCTACTAGTATTTTATTATAATAGTGGTTTACATTGACCTTACGCATGGCTAGTCCAAAAAGCCATGTAGCATGATGAATTGGTCTAATTAAATCGAAAACCGCTAAACATTGCGCGGCTAACGTTGGTTGCACACATTAGTAGCTGACGTAAAAGCTAATGTTCTGCAAACAACAACACAATAGAATTTAAGTGCCTTTGCTTTTTTGGCTGCAATACTTTTATGTTCTATGTGTGTGTGCTGTGTATGTTTACTTTATTTGTGACAATGTTACTTCTTTCTCCATAGCTGGGAGCTATTCCATAGCTCAGGAACGAAGGTAGCTAGTAGCCATGCAGAGTCGCATGTTTCTAAAACACTCACGGACACGGACAGCGGCCTCGTAGATTACTTTTGCATTCCCACTTTAATTTAAAAGTAGTGAATTCTCTTAAAAACAAGAAGTCCGACAGCTTAAAATTAATTGACTTTGATACCCATATTACTATGATAAAAAATATTTCGTCCCACCCCCCCTTTTTTCTCCGTTTGCTGGCACCATATTAAAAAAAATGTAAGAATTATGTTAATATGACAACTGAGATAATTCTAACGATAGCTCATATATTAAAATTTGTCAAGCCATTAGGGATGTGGGCAGTGCCAAGGAAATGGACATACATATATAAGCTGCAAAAATATTAGCCTCCTTCTGACACAGCCGGGTAAAAAAACAAGATGGTTGAACGGTTTAACTTCAATTCCGGGAAAAGCAGTAACGGTGATAATGAATCTCAGTTTGTTTATTTGTAAATCAAAATAAATTTCATGTATTTGGCTTACATAAATTCTGAGTTATCGAGGGGTCAAAAGTGGGTCCAAATGGTTCGTGTAATATAACACTCGTTGCTTTTTTGCTAATTCCATATTTTTTGAACTTGTCAAAACGCTGTCGCGTTTTTAGATAAATACTATGCATAATTTGACGGATATAACTAATCATTTTGAAAAGCCACACGTTGCATGTTGCTGGCATTAATCTCGTAAAATAGCAGGATTAATGGCTACCGATAGTTTATCCATATGAATAAATAAAATTAGTAATTCGGTCTGCGATTGCTAAATATTTTTTATGTAGGTAATAGAAGCGGTAAAACATTTATTTATTTCAAGAAATTATTTATTATCCTCAATGGACATCATTATGCGATTCCAAATAAGAGAAGAATCCTACATAGAACAAGCGCGTTCATACTCCAGAAAACCAAATTGGGGTTTAATTATTTTTTAAATCTTTAGTGCCTTTCTTGATTTTACTTTTAAAATATACGGTATGTAAATGTAAATATTTATTCGTTATTTTGGAGGCATTTCCAAAAGCATACTGAAGCGATTGATACTGAAGTTATTCGATTATCAAAATACACCGCGAAACGGCACGGAACGTTGGAGCGCTGTTCTTATCCTACATAACTCCTTTATATTGTATGGAAAAAGGAGTACATCGCTGAAAACCCCTTACCGCGTAGTGTAGCGCGTTATCAGATTGTTATATCCCGCCTGTTATATATAGGAACTAAGGTACCTTTATTTACGGTAAGAACCGCGTTCCACCGCCCCGTGGTGTTGTGCGGTGCAATCTGATAATTGAATAACTGCAGTGTCAATACCAACTGCATGCTGGCTAAATGTATCTCCACGGTAATGTATAAATATTTAAACTTTAGGTACCTAGGATCAGAGGAAATTTGTAAGGTGGTAGAGCCCTATGGGGTTTGACTCCGGTAGCACTACCGCCACAACTATTTCTGTCTAATAGCAGTAGTGTTAAACGCAACTGTGTTCTGGTCTGAAGGGTGTGGTAAGAGATACTTATCCGAGGCATTCAAACGTAGTCCTCAGGGGTAGCAACGCATCTGAGGTCAACCTCAGGTGAGATTTTAATGTTGTATCGAGCTGATTACAGATGGCCGTTAGTGGCAATTAACTGTAATGTGTCGTTTGCTACTTTCCTAAAGGTTATAATAAATTAAATGTATTAAAGTACTACAAACTTAAGTCTCAAGAAGATCGCGGTGACGCCTCCAGAGTCAAACTAACGATTCTATCATCTTTTGAATATATTAAAGAATATATTTATCCCACATTCAGTTCGTGTTCTCTTGTTACGAACATAACGTATCCATTAAACTAATGTGAAGATTTCAAAGGATGGCTTTTTAACAAAAACCCCAATGTAGAGTTAATTCAAAAATTCCCTCGCACGGGTACAAAGGGGTATCGGACCAATGATAATATTATCAATAGAAGATTACTTTTGGATTCCGGACAAAGACTCGGGAAGGATAAGTAAACCGGACTTTTGTCCGAGACGGTGAATTGGAATAAAACACGCGCAAAGACTTGCTAAGTTTAGGTTCAAGTATTTTTAAACGTTACATTTACTTACAGAATAACTATGCCTCGTGTTAAAAAATGTTATATGATGCACATAAGTAATAGCCGGCATGATGTATCTGATAGTAATTGACAATTAGCGACTGCACCATAGCTTAAGGGTTTTTACTTTATTTCGCGAAACTATAATTATTTTTCGAAATATAAAGTAGGCTAAGTTATACCTTATACATACCATCAGCTATCTGCCAGTGAAAGTCCCATCAAAATCGGTCCGGCCGTTTCAAAGATTACCTCAAACGACCTAAGAGACAAAAAACAATAATCGTATTTTTGCTATAGGTACTACGTACACGGTCATTATGTATTTATTAAAATTGTTATTTTGACGTTACGAACAGACATTTCAATTTTATTTATTTGTATGGAAGAGACAATAATAATGCTACGTTTTTCACCGCCTGCAGCACTTGGTATATGGAATTGTTTTACCCTTTTCAATTAATTGTTTTTACGCATTCAAGTTTCTTGTTTTTAAAATAATTTACTTAAATTAATATTAGTGTCACCATTTAACTAATTTCACATTTAAATAAATTGGTCATGATATTCTACCTTGATATCTTATACAATAATGCTTACAAATTGAGAACATTTTATGTACCACTCACATGCCTTATGAG
>DWNY01002817.1:0-10601 GCA_018250635.1 Telegonus apastus | reverse complement strand
TAGCTATTTCGATAATAATGTAATACGTTATTATGTTATGATACTTAGCAATATTATATTATTATTGTGTGACTAGTAGCAATGACTATATGTTTTCTAATAAATATTTTATTATTAAATATCTAGTTTTTAATTTATTCAACTTCTGTATCACTTTGATGCTTCGATAAATATACATGGAAATTACGTCTGTGGATGTTTGTTCCGGGTCTGGGTGCTTATGTGCCTACTATGTGTCTAATTACGGTGATATATATAAATATAACAATTTGGTTACACCTACGGAAGCTCTTATACAATGTCAGTTATAATATTTTTTCTTATAGGTACAATCGGATAGAAATCGGAGGCTTCATGTAATACAACAAAAATGTTTACATCCACACCCATTTCTGTCTCGTAACAGTAGTGTTAAGCGCTGCTGTGTTTTGGTTTGAAGGGAGACATACTTATTCGAGGCGTTGCAACTTAGTCCTCAAGGGTAGCAACGCATCTGTGGCCGACCTCACGTAGGACTGTGATTTTATCTGTGGTTGATTACAGATGTTCATGGGTGGCCACTTACCATCAGGTGGGCTGCATGCTTGTTTGCTACTTCCATAACATAAAAAAATGTTTAATAAAACGTTTTAGGCAAGTTGTGTAGTTGTATCTATCTTTAATGTTATGAAATGGTATGATAGTTTATAAATACAGTCCAATAGGCGTCGTATTACAGCTATTAAAAAAACCCTACTTCAATACTACAGCTACTGTACTTATTATCGTGGGAAACTTTAGACTTATTATCGCGGGATTTATACATTGATGTGAATTTCTCTATGACCGTAATTCATGTAACCGTGTTAAAACCGTCGTTAGTAAAAAAAATAATTCCCCACGAATACCCCTTGCATATAAATTAAAACCCTTAAAACCTATGTTTTATTCTACACAATCTTCTTACCTACTAAGTACCTTTTTTGAGAGGGAAACCTTCGCAACGTACCCACCGTCATGGGAGCAACGCTGGGTTGAGTGAGATTCTTACCCACTAAACCCCTCCTGTCGCCGTCATCAGCGCTGGATAAAGGATTCCAGGACCTCCGAAGGAACGCAACCGCGGCCCTCTTAGCGCGTTGTCCCATCGGACTCCACCTAGATGAGACACCATGCTCATCTCACCATCTTGTGTTTACGACGGTATGCGACCACACATGCCGTCGTCCTTCAACACAACCGGAGTCCTCCGAGTGCGATGTCCCAACGGACTCTGCCCCGGTGAGCATTGAAGCTCACCACACCGCCTGGTGTTTACGACGGTATGCGACCACACATACCGCCGTTCTTCCCGGGGTCGCTGGATGGACGGTTAGAGCTCCCACTCTTGCCGCCCACAACCCCGGAAGCCCCCTTTTAGTCGCCTCTTACGACAGGCAGGGGATACCGAAGCCCTATTCTGGTCCCGGGACTACAGGGACATCCCGGAGTTACCTAGTAACTACATATACATACATATATCTAATATTCTTTATCCATGTTTAATAATATAGCAAAAAAGACGTTATCAAAAAATTGTTAACGATTGCACAATTAAGCACGTGTTAGACGAACCATTTTTTGCTAAACACATAAAAATGCCAGTAGAATTGTTTAATGCAATTACGATTGTTTTGCGTGTCTAAATGGTTTATTAAGTGTTAGCACACACCCGCCCAAAAGTAATTGCTTAATAGATGGCAAAGAATTCATTTCATACGAAAAACATAATTTGGGCTGATAACCTATAGTTTGAACTTGGGAACACTTGTTAAAAATAATGGCTTGTAAGTAATAATCAAACCCTAAATAAAATTTTGTAAAAGATAGTTTCGTTTATGATATTGTAATGAGAATTGTAGTTGGTCTAATATACATTGATATGTTATCATTGAAGACTACATTAGAGTGACATGTAGTAGCATAGAGTATAGACATGCAGGCTTAATTGTTCTGAGTTTTGTGCTTGCTATAACGGTAAAGGAAAACATTATCTGTATATATATAATAAGAATGTAACTCGCGCTCGATCTCTGTGTGTTTAAAATTACTTGTCGCCAAAACTAAGGGATTCAATTCATGGGCATGCAAATATTTTCATAGTATGATACTTAACTTAATATTTAGGCTTTATTTCATCAAAGTCGATCCACTCTAAGTGAAAAAAGTATACACCACGAATAGGTAACCTCGTTCCTTTGGGAAGTCGATTAAAAAAGATTCCTGAAACTTCTTTAAAAAGTGTGTAACGCCTACCAATTCCCATATGGCCAGACCTCCACCTCTCTCACTCCAAAATGACAACAGTGTGACAGTAAAAAAAAATAGATTCATTCCCTTTTTTATTTCCTTCCTTTTTTCTTTTATTGTCGTTCAAGTTATTTTAAGTGTTTTTATTCTCCATCGTTTTTTGTCCCAGGTCCACAGTATCAGTGGTTACGCGTAAGTGGTAAGCGCGCGGGTCACGGTGTCTCCGTCCAACTAATTGCCGTGACCGGGTCAATATTTGACATCAATTAAATAACACCGATTTTCTAATTATTATTCCTAAGGAATGTCGAGCGCCGGCACTGTTTGTTCCTTTCTGAGAAGATTATCTTAGCTCTTTAAGAATTTAGCTCGGAATTGGTTTGAGTTATTTTAGTTTAGTAGGTGTACTTAGGTTGGTGCTAATTATAATACTAGCTGATCGCCGCGGTTTCACCCGTGTTAAATAAGTAAAAAGGTTAAGATTAATGTGCCTAATAACAACTGATATTAACGCCAACGATGCGCGTGGAGCGGCGTAAGTTACGCCTTACATTCTCAGCTATCTCCCTGTGAAAGTCCCGTCAAAATCGGTTCAGCTGTTTAGAAGATTACCTCAGCCAAACAGACAGACAGAGAGACAGACAAACAGACAAAAAATATAGTTGAACTTTTGTTATACCCTTGTATACTTTCATGT
The DNA here is from genome assembly GCA_018250635.1 of Telegonus apastus. Taxonomy (NCBI): domain Eukaryota; kingdom Metazoa; phylum Arthropoda; class Insecta; order Lepidoptera; family Hesperiidae; genus Telegonus; species Telegonus apastus. The sequence goes on along the minus strand of DWNY01002817.1, from coordinate 7,636 downwards.
GCATATTGTAAAAAGTTGTTATTTTCACATTACAAACAGACACTTCAATTTTATTTATTTGTATGTACGTATAGATACATACAAAGATGTACCACAGATGCGTTGGTAGAACTGAGGAATAAATTAGCATGCCTAGATGTGATAGTCCTTACTCAAAATTAAATAAAAAAAAAAACAAATTAAATTACATTTTCATATATATTATGATTATACTATTTTATACTTCCCTTCCCGTGGTCCTCTTCGCTGTGTCGCTAGGTATCCAAACGCCGCCAATTGACGCAACGCTAAAAGACCCGATGAAAACCAGCGAAAACCTGTGAAACACAAAATTATAATTTTGAAGTGACACGTTAAATAAATTGTGAAACAAGGCAAAAGAAAAAAAAGGTGTGGTAGTCCAACCTCCTATGGTCGACTTTGGGTAGGAGTCTTATCTTATTTGGGTTGATCACAGATATACATGTCAATGGCATTTTACGAGAAGGTGCACTGCATGATTTTTGGCTACCCCTATTCCCTTAAAAAATACCACTAATAGTATAACTCAGACATAAAGAACAGTAAATTCTGACTTATACCTAACATTAGAGAAAATTTTCAGTACTTAACGCATTAAAACATATTCCTACGTATATAATTCTAAAAGCATTAATTCCTAATACCACTAAGTAGGTGGTTAACGCTACTTATACTAAGTACGTTGGCTAATGCGGGCGCCGCTGACAAACAGTCTTTGAGCGCACCGCCTCGGAATTAGGTTGTTTGTCTTAACTAAATACCGCTCGGTGTTAGCTACCGGCGTACGCAATTCATGTTTGTTATAACTACTGTTCAGAACGACTGTTTTTTTATTGTTTCGAAGCAGCAAACGAGCTGACCTGAGTTGGTAAGTGGCCACTGCCGCCCATGGACATCGGAAAACAATCCCAGATAAGATCAAAGTCTCACCTGAGGTTGACCGCAGATGTATTGCTACTCCTAAGGACTAAGTTATAACCGCACTTACCGCACCCTTCAGACCAGAACACAGTAGCGCTTAACAGTACTGTTATTAGGCAGACATAGGTATGGCCGTGGTGCCGCCGCAGTCGAACCGCCAAGGGTTCTATCATCTTCAAATGTGGCACGATCGTAACCACTTTGGTAGGATTTGGAACCTATTTTGATGTATGGCAGAATATGGTGACGTCTTAAGTAATATGGCAGGATTTGGCAGTTTTTCTGGGACTTAATAATTTTAATGTATCAATAGACGGGAGGAACTTGGGCAACTTCTCCTTTCACCATCGAATGAATTAAAGGCGCCGAGGCGACATTACTATTATTTTAGTGGAATAGGATCCCGAGTGACCTTTTATTTCGCCGTCAACTCCATTTCGAGTGTCACAAGAGACCTTTTTGATGCTGGCAGGATTTGGCAGTTTTCTTGTCCACGTGTGACAGAATTTCCAATTTTGAGATGCTCACTCTGCTACTATTATTAAAAATGCGTATACTTGAACGTATATAACTCAAGCGAATACAACATTTACAGTACGTGAATCGTAAAAGGTAGTAGAACTCTTTGTGGTTCGACTCCGGCGCCACTGTTATACCTATTTCTACTTTCAGCGTTAACACTGCTATTTAAGAGTCAAACTGCAAACGGTTCTACCACCTTTAACCGATTGTTATTACATAAACTCCCTTGAGTATACCTAGTTCATAAAAGTCCTTCAAAGACCGTTAGAAGTCAATCAATACACATATCGATCGTAATATATTGGCCTCCAACGTTCAGTCTCGCCTCAATAGATGACCCGTGCCTTTGACAATAGCCAAGTATTCGGTGTTATACAATGGAAACTAATTTGAGTTATATTGCAGGCTATACGCAATGTGCTGATTCTATGAACCTTGCACAATGAGACCACCTTGAAGATTGACCAAAATAAAGTCTATTGTGGTCAAGAACATGAATAGAAAGCCATACTTTTTGTTCAGAACAAGATTTATGGGAAATGTGGAGTAGTGCCCACGCGATGTTCAAACCGTTCTATACTTAATATGTATATTTATTGTCAGCAAAATACTTGAAACTAGATTGTTAGAGTTAACATTGCTTGTTGAGTGGAAATTCTTAAAAAAATTGTAAAGAACATTTAAGATGTATTTTATAATGAACTTCAACTACTGTAGGTATTTGTATTTAGTTAAGGAGGATCATGAAAGGTAAACTTTTACAGAAAAATATTTATACTCTTTTTATACAAGCTTAATAAAACGCTTCTAAATGCAAAGCTTTAGAAAATGAGATAAAATTAAACAACGCATTTCTTCTTCGGGTAACGACACTAGCAACGCATCTGTGGTAACCTCAGTCAGTACCTGCTCTAAACCTGACTGAAATAGCATGTAGATCCTGGAGCGACAATTAGCACATACCATCATCGCATGAGTAGACCACATGATCATTTTATACTCTAATATAAAATATACCTTAGTATTTTGAGTTAGTCCTGCAAAAGATACTTTTCATCTTATAGCTAATACACCGAATATGAAAAGGTGTCTTTGAATTTTTAAACACCCATTTAAAACAATCGTAGAGTCTTGTACCTGCTATTATAAAATTAAACAACACTTGAATTATCCATGCAACTATTCTATAACTATTAACAGTATCTAATTTCACAGTAGCCTGCATTGAAATGGTCATTCGCCACAAATCATTTGTTTCAATGAATACACTCTCGTTCTCAATAGGTCTCAAATAGCCGAAAAATGGTTGAGTTGTCGGTATGGTCAAAGGAACATTAGCAGTCATTTTCTGTCATATTTCAGATTTAGGCGTGAAGTTGGCGCCATGTGGTGGTCGTAAAGGCCTGTGCCACGCTTTTGGGTTTAAATGCTTAAATGTACAGTATAAGTAAGGAATTAATATAAAACTTCCTAGTATAAAACATCTTTAATAGGTATTATTTGTATGAAGTAGTAAATAATTATAGGTAGAGACAAATTCTGTGATTTATCTACCGTTATTTTCGAAGTTGATTTTATTATTAACATTGTAAATAAAATGACAATTAAGTGCTTACACACTAAGTTTTTTATGTTTTTTTTTATTTGCAATGGAATATCTAGGTATATCAATAATAATTATCTGCATTTTACATACCTATGGTCAAGTGGTCAGTTTTTCAGATAGAACTAATCGTACCTACTGATTCATTTTTTTCATAACTTTCACTCAAACCAAAATACAGCAGCGTTTAAAACTGCTATTATAAAATTATTATGCTATTACAAAACTGAAACACCGGAGCCAACGGAATCGAACCATAAAAGGCTGTACCAGCTTTACAATTAAGAATTGATCACAATATCCATTTCCAACCATACGAAAATAATCTGTTTTTTTTATTTAACTATAATTTCAGACGGTTACCTGTCTAGACTAAGCGGCAGTTGCTAAACAGTACGGAACATTCAGTTTCGTTTTCTAACGAAATTTATCTTAATTTTTTACATATACTGTGATCTCAAGTGGTCAGTTGTCCAGACTGAGCGTCGGGCCACACAATAGACGAATTTGTTTCTAATGAATGGCGAACACACCCACAGTAGGTACCCTTTGTGTTTGACACACAAGTGCCTTAGCTTTTAGTTATTAAGTTCTACTTAACATTTGATTCGATTTACTGAATCATGCTTTACTTTGTTGAGTCAGTTTATACGTAATGTCTATTTTATATTGTTTTAATAATGTTTATATAATTTTTGTATTGTTTATTTTCATCAGAAGGTAGTTTCTATGGAATTTACTGATATAAATGAAATACATAACTTTAAAATGATTACCTATTATTAATTTGTGTAGTTTTTTGCCCTGTGAGCTGGTTATTTGAAACTTAAGATCCTTTTATTGTAATTTATTTTTAAACCAATTTCTGCTTAATAATGCAGTATTAAGCGTTATTGTGTTCTGGTAATAAGGGCAGTAAGGGAATCATATCTACTCATCCGAGGCATGTCAGGGGTAACAGCGCATCTGTGGCCAACGACCAATAAGATTTTACTCTTATTTTGGAGTTAATTAAAGATGTCCATGGACGGCAGTGGCTACATACTGTATAATCGTTTGTCACTTTTATCTTATAACAAATTTAAATGATTCTAACAAAATGCTACATAAAAAGTAATTTCATCAAGAATCTATCCATTTATTTCTCATATTGAGACGTCTAAGACAATTGCTTACTCGTTTCGGATCTTAGGACATCATTAAAAACGACTTTTCTATGTCCTTACTATAAGACCCGTCAAGGAGATTTGTTTCCTTTCTATTCATACGACAAAGGCAGCGCTTTTTAATAAGCAAGCTTCCGTTTATTATGTTGGAAAATGTATTATTTCAGCTATTTTCTATATAGAGAAGTATAAATTGTACTAGTACCCACCGACTGCAGTTTGAAAAGATTAAAAAATATATATCTGTTTACAGTTAAAGTTGCGTTACTCCTTCCGAGGACTAAGAAGATCAGCATAGATTTTTTACAAGACATATCTAGAAATCAAACGAGAGAGCCGCAGATTGGAACGCATTAATTTCTATCTATAAATCAAAACAAGACTGCAGACCGTGAATGACCACGCATCAATTTCGTCGTCACAAAAATAGTAAACGTGCGCTTTTACGCAACATCAAAATGGCGGATGGAGGAAGCCATTTTGTGTCGGCAATTTTAATTGGAACGATAAAGGGCTCTTTTCGCGGAATATTTTAAGGGAATGTGGTCGCCCGGTGCGATGGAAACGCAAAAACTTTTATCAGACTCCGATTAAAATTCCTCTTTCAATTCGAACAAATAAGCCACTTTTTGTTAGACCACGCCTGCGACACCTTTGGCAGTATGGCGGCGAGGCTGAATAATAACTAATGAATTCTACTAGACCATTGTGCAACAATGTAACAGTTTAGTTACAATATAATCTATTTAGGCCATTAAAGGTACGGTGTGGAGAAACATGACTGGACAATAGATTATGCCTTTAATTGAGGATCAACGTCTTTAAAGGTGGTAGAACTCTTTGAAGTTCGACTTCAGTGGCACCACCGGCGTACACATTTCTGCCTTGTAACATCAGTGATAAGCGCTTCTGTGTTCTGGTTTGAAGGGAGTAAGGGAGGAAGGGAGGGAGTAAGGGAGACATAGGTACTTATTCGAGGCATTCTAACTTGCGAACGTTCCAACGTCCTGAGGTAGGACGTTGATCTGTTCTGGGGTTGAGCACAGAAATCCATAGGCGGCAGTAGCCACTTACATGTTTGTTTGTTACTTCTATAACATAAAAAAATCAGCTAGTCCCTCCAGATCACCGCGCCACCTTGCACGAGATCTTTTATAGATAGTACTTATACTTATAAATCTAATACTATTTATAAATGTTTGTTTGGTAAATCTTAGTTTGTATTTAAGAGTCGTTTACCTACACCAACAGTTTTTGACTTTTTGAGATAATCTGATTAGTCTACTGGCACTTCAATTTGCTAGTCATGGCCATTATCATGACCTTAGCTCGCATTCAAATATCTATACTCTAGATCTTATTACTAACAAATATACCAAACATAGTCAGTACCTTTTTCAGGTTATCGGTCTAATCTATTTTATATACAGACGTATTATTTTTTATATTATAATGATGATTAATACGAAATACATTTTACTGGCGCATAATAAATTATATTAATAGGTATTAGTAACACTCTCAGTCTCATTAAACATGACATACATATCATAAAAATGTCATCCAAATCATTTATTCGAGTGCCGTTTAAATCATAAAGGATTTTAACATTAAATCAGAGTAGCGCACAGTAGCCGGGATAAAAATATATCACGGCTTTCCTGTGTGCTTTATGATTTGTACTTCATTTGCTAAACCGTCAACTGGTTACGTTTTAGCCTATGAGATATGGTAAGTCAGATATTCTCAAACTTTCTCGACCACTCAAACACGTTTTTTTTCTAAAACGTCTAACGCTACTTAAAATCAAATTTAGTTAGTATTCATAAACTCCTGTTTAAAGGTATTTACGAATCACACTTATACACGATACATCCTTATCTGTTTATAAATATTACTTCTGATACGGTCATAACAAAAAATAGGAAATTGTAAGCAATAAAAATAATTCTGAAAGTCTTATCTCTTTAATTAAGCGGTTTTGAATGCATAGGAAAATGTCAATTAGCACGCAGTTTGCTGCGTTAGTTTTTATTCTATAAAAAATATTATGATTTATGGGCTGCGGTGTAACATGACACTCGTTATGGAGGTTACAAATTGTCTGTGGTTCATATTCCTATCGGCAATAATTAGGGCTGGGGATATACTTATCGATATCTTTATAAAAGCGTTACGTTAATAATAAATCTATAAAATTAGGTGTATTAAAGGGAGGGTATACTCACTGGATTAATCATCACAGAGTCTAACAACTTAAGGTAGGATAGTGAAATTTGTACGATAGTTTCATTTTATGTACACATAATAACACACGTTATTATGTGTACATAATACCCGTTATGAAATATTACGAGTAGGTAAGTAGGTATAGGTAACTACTCACCTACTCGTAGGTAAGGTAAGGTAGGTAAGGTAGGCCTACTTAATTTTTACATTATTTTGTAAGTATAACAAGTAAATAGTTTAGGAATAAAATAATCAGAGAAGTGTGCATGTTTGATATGAAAGTATATTATACCTTCGTAGTTACTCATAGAGCTAGACCACGATACATTTTTGATAAATATTCAGTGAACACATGGAATAAGTTTATACATTTTAGAATTTTATATTTGATGTTCATTCTTGGTATCTTATTGTACATTAATCTTTATCTTAAAACAGTAGTGTAGCGTTGCTGTAATTGGATTAAAAGGTTTTTATTTCACACTTTATCAAGACATTTCGACTCAATCACCACAAGTAGCAATGTGCGCGTCAGCCCATTACTATCCCACTGCAGGGCACTAGAGAATTTTTAAGAGGCTTAGGTCATAGGCCATAGGTAGACTTCACACGCCTTTGTTATTTCTTAAAGATAAAAGATAAAGATTTTTCTTATATTTAAAGTAGTTTAGTGTTTTTTTTATATTATTTTTGCACAAATATTTACTTTAATACTAATATTATATTGTATTAATCAATAATTATCATTTATTTATGTGTTAAAAACCTATAATATTATGAGAAATTACTCAATACGTGTTCGTTCAAACAAAAAAAAAAGTGAGAAGGGATTCGGAGTTTTAATATTTGTAGGCAATTTATTATAATATAGCGCTCCTTCATAAAAAAAAAAATTGAAGTGTCTGTTTGTAATGTCAAAATGACAACTGTTTACTAAATGCATATGAAAGTATACACGGTACCTATAACAAAAATACAATCAATTTTTTTTTTGTCTGTCTGTCTGTTTGGCTGAAGTAATCTTCTGAACGGCTGGACCGATTTTGACAGGCCTCTCACTGGAAGATAGCAGAAGGTTTAAGGCATAAATTAGGCTACTTAAATAAAAAAAAAAACAAACGCGTGCTTAAGCAGATATTAATGTACGTATGTCTTTAACTCGGGTGAAACCACG
>DWNY01002816.1:0-10604 GCA_018250635.1 Telegonus apastus | reverse complement strand
AATTGAATAAACATAACCACAAGAATGAAGTAGTTGCATGTAAATTCGTATCAATGAAATTGCCTGAACTGAATTCGATGTGATTTTTAACAAAAGCAAGTTTACATTACAGTATATATAAATAAACAATGAGAAGTTTATAATAATAAACAGTAAGAACATCGTAGCTTGTGTATTTTGTTACCTTAGAATTACATACAAAGTTAAAAAAATGATACGATTTTGTATGAGCATATTTAAGGCATTCGTTTTACAATTACGATTATCTTGGAAAATATCTATGGCTATGAAAAACAATTAGAGTTACTCATATGCTCGGAAATTCCACACGTTGTATATCTTCAGCGGGATTTTATTTGCATTATTGTTTAGTGGCGCCATCCATCAATGTCTAAGTGAACTAATTATGGTGCATTCCCATGGAGGTACAATATTTTTTATTTATACTCGTGATTCAAGTTTCTAAGTGAATACCTAATCATTTTAATCGGACTTGAATAAGGTCTGTTTCTTTTATAGGTAGGTACGTTAAATATGATACGTAAACCTACACACGCTATGCGTATATTTTCGTATAAAGGTAATAGAACTCTATATGGTTCGTCTCCAGCGGCACTATCGTCACATTTATATATGCCTGATAACAGTGTTAAACGAAGCTGTGATTTGGACTGAAAAGTGTGGTAAGGGAGACATAGTAAAACTACGTACTTTCAACTTACTACTCAGGGGTACTAAGCGCATTTATGACCAATCTCAGCTAGGGCTCTAATTATATCTGGAGTTGATCACAGATGTTAATAGGCCGGAGTGGTACTTGCTGGTTTTGTACTTTATCAATACGTTTATGTAAAAAATAAAAAAAAAACACAAATTGTATTTTGATAAATAATTGTACTAGATATTATCTAACTCGCTTAAATAATCGATCTGCGACTATTCACCTTTATCAGAGACCAAACAGTTCGATCGTCATGAAATCGTACAAGCATAAAACTCGTCTAAACTACTATATAACAATTATATGTATGCGGTAGCTTTAGTCTTAAGAATTTGGCAGCATCGCTAGGCGTGACTTCGATGTACGATGGTAATCGCTTGATGTGTCAATCCAATCGTATCCATCTATTGGGCAACCGACACGCTTTGTTCGGAACTTTACCGCTCTTCGTGAGCTGCTGTCAAATGGCTTTTCGATTAGGAATTAGACGTGTAATGTCTACTGTAGGAGTGCATCCGTAGTACCTTGGTAAATTAGAACTGTTATATTAGAGGTCCGAGGTTCGGGTCAAGTATAGATTACATTGAAAAGAAATATAGGTCTGAATCTGAATCTCGTTTTATCGCGGATTGGCAAAGTTATGTGTTGTTATGAGTACTTATTTTAGAAATTTATTGTATTATTATCATTCGTTTTTGCGTTAAAGGAAGTCATTATCAAACTCAATTTATTTAAGGCTCAAGGGCGATTTTTACAAATCTGCTTTTGGCTAGCGTAGTAGAGCATGAGAACTTTTTCATTTAGCTATACAGGAGTACCCAAAATAAGAACGGGTCATCGAATCATAGGTATTTTATATATTTTGTCAAGGTAGCGATAGGAAACAATATTTGCGATTAAAAGAAATTCAATACGTTATCAGATAAAAAACAAAATTTAAATTTATTGTCTTTAAAGATATTTTAAAAGGGGTGGAATTCCCAGTAGTCCCACTGCGGCGGCACCACTGTCACACCTATTTCTTGCACGAGTTTATAGCAACAACAGTTATCCTGTCAGTGTATTTAATGTTATGTATACATGAAACGGTTAATTTAGTTCATATAGATAGCACTGCATTTATGACAAGTGAGATATAATTAGTTACACATATATATGAAGGTTGTAAGAGATTTTAAGCAGCATCTATCAATTAGGTATTATCACTTACTATTGCAATTATATGAGACGCGTGTAGTTCTTACATGCGTTACATACTACACATTAATCGATAACGTTAGGAAAGTATACGACCCGTGTTCAAATAAATCGTTAAGCGATTTTCCAACATGGCGCTCTAGGGCCAATAGGGTGATTCGGGGGAACTGCATCTTCGTGCGAAAATTTCAAAATTACGAGCCCTTTTTTACGATCACAAAAATACCACTCGCTCGTCACCGTAGCGCCAACTGATAACGTGAACTTAATAAGTACAATACCTCAGTAGGCATCGTTGTCATTAAGAACTTTATTCTAGAAAATATTTTCAGTCTCGTTTCAATACTTTAACTTCCCTTTGATCAAACTTTTGCAGAGTTGCCTATATTGTAGAGACGTCGCGTCAAAGTTCTGTCGACCCCTGCTTTATTTCAAGAGCCCGCCTATACACGCCACTATACTTGTACACACAACGCGACCGCTATATTGTCGTACAGCTGAAACTAGCGTGGTGTGAGTGAACACGATGAAAATCTTTATTTTCACGCTCTATCTCTCTTTATCTAATCGCCCCGGTCAGATAAGGACGGAACGCCGGAAAAACTGGCGCGGGGCGAGGGGTAAAGGCTACATCGATTCCGCGCTTTCACTGCTAGGGGCCGTGTAAACCTTTAAAAACAGCCCTCTTGCTACCCGATTGTGATCTTTAGGCTAGTGCAACTAAGAGGGAAATTTCAGCGCGCATCTACCTCCGGTAAATGGATTGCCTCCCTCTTGGGGGTTCTCATAGTGGGATCTAGATGGCGTAGATATGCTGATACGCGGCGATGTGTGTGTAGCGCGACTGCACGATGTTGTTTGTGTGAGGGAATAGGTTTGTATTTTCCGGCTTCGAAGTTATACGGTTATGTAGTATAGAGTACTATAGAGGGAAGCTTCCGATGGGTTAAATTTCGCTTGTGTTTGCAAATATATGAGGGGCTGTAGGTAACCATCCCTTTTTGTAATATAATTTTATGTTGAGTGTAGATAGGTGGATAGATTAGGGAAGACGGAGGCTGTGATTTGATTTGATTAGGAGGTGTTTGCAGGAGGGTCGGGGAGATAAGGCTGATTGGATCGCGAGGAGGATGGGGGGCAGGCTTTATGGAAATATGTTTTTAATGTGGGTGGCTTATTGAATTAACCAAGTTTGAGCGAACTGAAGCGAGATTAATCCGTTTGATGTGTTTTGTGCTTATGAATAAACGAGCTTTTCATTGGCTTAATCAGTTCTTCATAATTTTGGAACTTATTATTGACAAGAACTTTGGAACGTGCGAAGTATGCTGTATATTATTATTGACTTCAACGAGAATTTGTTTTTAATTTAGGAAAAAATACGACAAACGTTTCATATTTTCTTAAGTTTTTCTATAGATTTGTTCTTAACAGGGTCTTCAGTTTATAAAAAATAAAGATTACATAAGAGAGCGATTACGGACAAAAATCCTTAGCCCACGTAAACTGTCCACTTTACGGACAATATTATGCCTATTATAATCGCTAAATTCGGACCGAAATCACAACAAAAGGGCCTTTGTTCGTGTCACAATCACAATACAAAAGACATCTGATGTTGTCACAGCTCTTTTGAGTTTACACTAGACTGAAAATTAGAGTACCGGCATGACAATATGTACTGATTTTACCAATTGTACTATTTGTACGTTCACTTTTTTCGTTATTGTCGGCGTATTTTACGTTTGATAGTTGTTTTTGGCGTTCCGATATCGATCTGACTGTCGCTGACAGTGAAATGGGTTGGACGATTAATAAAACTCTTTGGAGAGCTAGATAACTTTATTATATTTCTGGGGTCAAATCGAAATAACAGAAATAGAAATTTCTATACCAATTTGAGTTTTGGTAAGTACTCTTTTTGCTATGAAATGCTCAAAGCTATTAAGTTGTTATACCATCACGTTATTTCTCATAGATTAGAAATGGCTTACAATAGTGGTAACGACGAAGTTTCGAACAAAAGTTTTAACGGAGTTACGTATAATGGATTGTCTGGTTATAAATGTCTACTGACTTTCAGTAGTGTCAATGACCGTAATCTTATTATATTATCCTTTCTTTACGCCCGAGTATACTTTCCCATTAGAATCAACAGAGCTTTCACCGTACCGCGACTTCGTTGACGAATGAGCGAAATAAAGTATAATTCAGCTCGTAAAATATACGACTTTTTCCAGCCATTTCAGTGTTTGAGGAGCGAAAGTAATTCGGTCATAAAATTACGAGTAAACAGCCGTTTTTCCATGGAAATAAAATAAAGGCACCCTCACGGCCGGTTGACTTTCGTAATCGGCTTAGTCGGTACCCTCCGATATATCGGCTCCCTAGGGATCCGCGTGATGCAGCGCCACCCGTTATAGCTTGATGAGAAAATCTTATCAGCAGATTATAAAATCGGTTTCGCGTAATTGAGTCATAAAATGTGGGGTTAATTTTTGGGTTTGGCTAATGTTTGCGATGTATCTGATTTTTTGTTACTTATGTTTAACAATAGGAATAGCCAATGACCATCTTTTGATTTTTTTTGGTTTTCTACCAAGACTGATATGAAATAAATATTCTCGTGATGTCATCAATCACTGAGAATTATGGGCCCTGAGAAATTAATATCGAAGCTTTATTTGAACCAAACAAGAACACACTAATAACACTACTTCTGCAAGAAAGGTCTAGTAGTCTCGGAAGAATCCTATAATTACTTATAGCTACAATCAGTATAGCAATCGGAACAGATGAAGGTTCTTATAATTCCTTAGTAGCGTGACACAAATGGAACTCGACTCGAGTCATCTTCATGGCAGTGGGAAGAAAAAGTGTCGGTTGTTGGCTCGGCTAATATGGCGAGGTCTAATCTTATTCTGGCACAAAGGAGGTGCCATGACTCGGCGAATATTGACGCGAACCATTTAATATTTAGGTATTCCAATATGCATGTACTGACGCGTACACATGGAAGAAACATTTCTTCCATTCCATTCAATTTATGTTGTAAGAGATTTTTTTACTTGCTTTTTGGTATTGAATATTGTAGACTTGTTGAATTTTGTAATATATGAGTTTCATTATAATATCTACTTACAAAAGTATCAATTTTATACGGTTATATATAATCTAATTATGTTACAAATTAGTTTTTTAACCAATTAATCTATCAGCGGTGGTCTAACGTTGATAGATTAGATTGTGAATTGCGTTGGAAAAAAAACGCGTTATAAATCAATCTAAAACTGTGTCAACACCTGAAGCCTACCTAGACCGCAGAGTCATTTCGAATCTAATTCAAATTACTAGCCTAATGAAGTTTAAGTAGTTCAAGAGTATTTAAGGCTTTGCGATTTACACGGACAAAGCAACAATAATCTTAATCAAAATCAGGCATCAGCTACATTCTAGGCCGTTAGAGAGCTGAAAAAAGTACTGAAGTGGATATCGAGCGCGATTGTACCACCTGAGTCCGACACAGTCACTTACAATATTAAATCGGACAATACGGCGGTGCGGTCACGATAATCTTTGGTAGTATTTGATTCTAGTTACCGAGAAATAAGTCCGGATAGTTCGCCTGTAATACTTTACGACCTCAATACTTTTTGTTCAATAAATGACATGACAAATTAATGGATTTATTATGAGTGGGATTGCGTCCTTTTTGTTTTGTTGTCGGGTTAGGACGAATGCATTTTTAATTGAGTGAGGCACTTTTGTGGACTGTAAGCGGCCACCGCATGCCGTAGATATTTTTTATTTGATTGACGTGTAGTAATGGGCAGGTGCGTAAGAGGCTATAGCTACCCGCTTTTTCGAGGCAAGGTTCGTTTTCGCTTTTTGTCTGTCGCTTCGTTTTGCGACTCTACTGATTATTGAACCGAAATTTAATGGGCTACAATTTTTTATGACAGTTTTATTCGAGTTTTGATACACGAAATTAATCGGTATACAGTCGTAATTGCTAATTTTATGGATGTATTATTTATTAGTATGTAAGCTATTTCTTTGACTCATAATAGATTGAACTACTTATAAATTAAACTTAGGTAGGAACAGTTATGCATATTATAGAAAAGTATTAAAATAACATTGAAACTATAAGTTAACCTGACTCAAACGCAATAGCTGTTTCAAAAAGATTTTTAACATTTTTCGGATATTTATAAATGATATATTCCTAATTTATGCAATAAAATTGTACAATAAAGTGTAAAGTGAATAGTGAATATAGGCATGTGAAACAATATAATACCATATATGGTTGGCAACCCTATTGGGAAAGGATCTATAATCAACTTCAAGTTAGTCTTCTGTTCTATTTGAATTTGGAAGCGGCTTGCAGCGAACACTTAATTAAGATCATTAGACTGCCTGGTTGCCAGTAAAGGTCACATAAAAGGCAGCCGCCAAGTAAATACATTCATGTATAATGCATATATTACTTAATAAAATATATAAACTAACCAATACGTATAGTAAAAATAAATAGCAGTTTTAGTTTACAAAGAAAATGCAAAAAATACGCAACTAAGAAAAATTATAAATACTTGTAAGCAACGCATCTGTTGCTGGGCAATTAGGTAATCTAAAAGTAGATATTATATAGCTAACTAGACGAGCCTGTGGTTTCAATCGCATTTATCAACAATGTTACATGACATACCTGCATATAAATGAAACTTTATACATTCAGCAATTTCAATACAATATGTATCATTTTTTCAAAGATCACGGCAATGTATCCCATAGAAATCGTACATTTTTTCCGAGATAAAAGACAGACTGTATGATTATGACGTCACTACTACATATATCATGATAAAACATATCAGAACCTCCATGTTTCGTTCCAGTCGCTACAGAGCGCGGCGCGGCGCGCGGGTACCTCCTGCGCAAACTGTAAAACCACCACTACCACGCTTTGGCGGCGTAACCAGAACGGCGAGCCAGTGTGCAACGCGTGCGGGTTGTACTACAAGCTGCATAATGTAAGTACTTGTTATCTTTACTGTACTTGAGTTAAGGTATAGAACCCTTTGTGGTTCGACTCCGGCGGCATCTATTTCTGCTTTATAACAACAATGTTACGCTGCTGTGTGCTAGTTTATTAGCTAGTGAGGCATACATATTTGAGGCATTGCAACTTAGCCCTCAGCAGTAGCAACACATCTATGGCCAACCTCAGGTAGGACTGTAATCTTATCTGGGGTTGATTACAGATGTCATGGGCGGCATTTACTATCAGGTGGGCAGCATTATTGTTAGCTATTTCTATAAGATGATCACGATTGTCATTTTTAAAATTACAAATTGTTTAACTGGGTCGTAAATAAAGCATTTTTGGGAACCCCTTAAAAGGTTAGGGATTATTTAAACTTTTTTTTTTAAATTTCAACCATTAAGCATCCAATTTTATTCAAAACGATTGTCACCCCTTACTTTCTGGTCGCTTAATCTTAACCCAAATTTTCACTGGAGTTAAATCTTAAAACATGTTCGTCATTGCCCATTCTATCAACTCTTGCTTACCGTCTTATCCTCTGGGGACATCACTATCGATGGAACTTTATTCAAAGCTTATTGTAAGCACGGAGCACCCTGGGGACTCTTAATGTGTCATAAGTTTTATTATTCACTCCCTTTATTCGTGTTTAGTGAATCATCTTCCCTAAAACATCGTTACGTTACCAATATGACTTGTGTTTTTAACATTGGTAACAAAATATAATATTAAGGATACATTTAATTAACCAAATTTTGCCTCGTTTTGTTTTGACTCTTAAGAGATCTTTGCCATGTCTGTTTGCCTTAAAATAGCAGTGTTCAACGCAGCTGTGTTCTGGTCTATAGGATGTGGAAAATGAGACATATTTATCTAAGGCGTTCCAGTCTTCAGGGTTAGCAAAGCACCCCACGCCAATTTCATGTGAGACTTATCTTATCTAGGGTTGTTTAAAAATATTCATGGGTGGCAGTGGCCACTTAACGTAGGTGGACTGCATGCTCTTTTGCTGCTTCTACTTATGTAAGAAAAAGACTCTAGTAATCCTTATAAGTATATTAAGTATACCATGAACATCGGCAACTTACTAAATATCTTTAGTTAGTAAAGTTTTAATTCTCACGACTCTCTCAACCCTAATAGAGAATAATAAAACCCCTCGAGAGAGCGATACGAATATGTTTGAAAAAGAACAAATATTACAAAGCAGGGCTGCTACAATGATAGAAATTAGCAGTCAAACCGACCCTTCGGTGAAGGCACTTGAGATTTTTTGCTGAAATGTATACTGAATATTATCCAGAAGTAATAGAGCAAGCTATTTGCGATAAGCTAGGACTAGCGATGTAAATAGGATTTACACTATTGTTGCACTACGTCGGACTGTTGTCCCAAGTCTTGCAATTTGCAAATCTATAAGCCGCTTTGCACTTCCCTTGACAAGTCAAGTGAGTACATTCTTTGTTTTTAGTCAAAAGTTACGGACAGTGAATAAGTTAAATGACCAGACAATGTAGACATTAGATAAAATTTTATTGCATCATCTCTGTGTCCCTTATATGATTTATACCTACTATTAATTATAGTATTACAGAGTAAGGAACGTCTTAACCTCAAATATCTAAAGTTCTTAAAAAAACGGCTACATAACTTATTAAAATGAAAGTTTGTTTCTTTGAAAATTGTGCTGTAAAATTATTAGGTATAGTTTATCGCTTGTGGTACGCCAAGTGTCTTTACCAAAGTACAGCGACAATGTTTTTTGGTCTAATTATTCGGAAGGAGCGACAAAGAAACGAATGGGAGTGCTACTTCACAACTCGAAGGCATAATGACGGGAGCACAATAAGTAGCGTTGTCAAGCGGTATCCGCCTCTTCATACATATTTATAGTATATACCGATGTTGCTACTGTTTTGTCCTTTCCTATAGATGACTCATGGAGAACCATTGTAATGCGTTTACTGTATCAGCGAAAACAATACTTCGGTTTCTGCACTTATTGTATTATTATAAATCTACAATAAACAAATGAATACCAGTCAAGATTACGTTCAGATTTGTCGTTGATATTTAGGATAATTAAATAAAAAAAACATTTATAAAAAAAGAACTGTTAGACCCCAACTTTAAACTAATTCCCTATGTGGTTATAGGGATCTGTACTATTTATTTTTGCCAATCGAATACTTTGGGTGGGTTTATAAGGTAATCCTTACCCTCACTAATCTTACTTACGTTACAGTATTTGTCGTAACCACATTCGTTATTAAGCCCCAGCTCAAAAGCACACAATCTGACTATTATTACGTCTCTAAAAGTGAATTTTCGCAACAATGTGTAAATAAATACCATACAATGGCCGGGTCCGGATACATCGATCGATTTCGCTCAAAAAACGCAATCCACAATAGCGCACGAGCGATGATACGTCACCGCCTACGAGCGACCGCCATGTCTTGGTACTTGATATATTCTTGAAGTTATAAAGGTTTTTGTGTATTTTGTCGCCTCGGCTACAAAGATTAGCAAATGACACTCAACCATTGTGTACATATAGGTATGTTCATATGTATAGTTTTTATGTAAGTATATTTTGATCTCTTTTGAAGTCTGGGTACAAACGTTAATAAAAATATTGTTTACATCAATTTAGATATTACATAACACAACTGATCCACGGTAGTGTTTAATGTAGTAGGTTAATGTTATAAACAGTTATTGGTTTGGTGTATCAATGAAAAATGTAAAATCATTTGTTCTTTTAATATTCACATGAAACCAAACAAATCAATGTAAACCATTACAATAGTGAAATACGAGTATCAAACAATTTGAAGTGCACTACACAACTCGAAGCAGTGAAGTGTTTACTCAAAACACGCCTCTCAAAGGCCCTACACTATTGTAACCGACATAATACTCAAATTGGCCTCATACGAACCATACTGTTTCATGCCGACAAGGATCTTGTTCTTTTAGTCCACGTTTAGCTCTTTTGTATTATTGTTTTTATTAAAAACATTTTATTGGATACTTTGTTTTGTCGACTTGATTGATATGGGAATGTTTCTTGAGAATAAATGATGACTTTTATAAAATTTTACAAGTTTACAAGTGGACTTTGGGCTTTTTGTTATAAAACTTATTGTGTGTGAGTTTATTTGACTGAGTTATAGGGTTATACTACATTTTAGTTTTTGGTGTTTGTTTTTTGTTTTATTAAAATAATAAATACATCTTAGTTCCTTGTTCATTTTGTTATTATTACTGATTATGGATTAAAATGGATAAAGCTTTACCATAAAATCGTGATTGCGAATCTTGATAGCCATCATAAATATTGTGTTACATTAATGCGGTCAATAAAATACATATTAATGTGTGTCTGAAATTAATTTATTGCTAGTATCTGATGCTATTTGTGGGGATAAAATATATTTAAAATTTGTCAAAATTGCGACCATGATAGAGCAATTCTACAATGAAGAGTCACTTTGGGACCGAGTTGTATCAATTGAATGCAATCGAAAATAAATTATTTATTTGGTCATCAACAATGGAGCGTTAATAGGATTACCATAGGTGCGTGGGTTCTATTCCCATCGTTCTGTACCTGCCCTAACCGCAATA